>BJCM01084991.1:0-13854 GCA_018326385.1 Flaveria bidentis
GTTCATAGATCGCAGTAGATCGATTCCTAATCATTCTTAATGTTTAGATTCAATACATAATTGTTTCTATGTGCGTTCTCACTGATTGGATCGCCAATCAAATAGGATTCCGCACTATTTGATTCGGTATACACGTTAATCAGTTAGTATTTCGTTCAATACACGATCCTAACATTAAGGTAATTTTATGTTTATTTAATAGTTGTTTTCTTTTTTCCTTTTTTAATTATTTAATGTAGTTTATAAATAAACTATTGACCAGATTATAAATTCCTTAAATAGATTGTCTTCATCTTCATCTGAGCTTCATATTCAAAATCAAAATCAATTGACTAGATCCTATCTAATCCTCCCCTAATCAATCAAGAAACAATCACCTCCAAGTCATTTGATATTTGCGGATGATTCGCATATATATCGATTATTGTGTCATGTTGGTACATATTTCTCTTTTCTTTTTGATGAAGATGAAATGAAGATGAGATGACAACAACGATGAAGATAATGGCGTTCATGAAGATGACGATGATGGCGTCAATGGTTTCAGTTTTGATACTCTTGAAGACGAAGATGACAGTGAAGTTGTTTGCTTGAAAAGGGTTTTTTCTTGATGTACGATTAAGGTATTGGTTATGCAAACAATTTTGCAACTTATGAAGTTGTGCAGTTTACATATATGTTTATAGACATACTTATACGTAAACTATGTGTAAGTTTGTTTACATACAGGTAAACATATCTGTAAGCTTGTTAGGGTATACGTAAACGTATGTGTAAACTTGTTTACATGTACATAAATGACAAGCTTAATTTTTTTATTATGTATATGTAAATCATAGTTATATCATGAAAGTTTGTTTATTGGTTTTAATTTGGTTGTGTAAATTTGATTACATATAAAACAATTTGATTATATATATATATATTTAAATTTGTTATACTAACTTAAATACATGTAACCAACATACCATTAACAAGTGTCTTTCAAAATATATGTTAATTGCTTGAGTTTGTACAATATCCACAAAACTGACATATATGACATATGTGTAACTTGTTATAAACTTTGTAATTTAATCTACAATATTTATTCTTTATATGTCACATGCATCAAGTTGATTTGATGTAAAAACAATTATGAATTTGTTATGTTGCCTTTTGTTTTGATACATGTACTGTAAATTACAAATATACTAACTAGTGTAATACGCAAACTGTTAAGATACGTTTCGCAATATATATAAATCATTTGGTTTTTCTTTATTTATGTGAATGATTTTAGACTAACGAGTGAGATGCTGAGTGATAGTCGGGATTTGTATATATTTAAATTTTGTAGAGATGAGAGATATAACTAATTAAATAATAAATAACGAACTAGAGAGAGGAAAACTATTTTTAGAATTATATCTTTTTACTAATTTTGACTCATTAGATTGAATTGATATTTAAACCTTTTGTCATTTTCAATTAGAGGCATATCAACTATTTTGGGGGCTATAGGCGAACTAAAATCGGGGGCCTTTATCTATTTCTTTTTTGTTCACACTATCAATTTCTATTTGACATGAACTTACTAAAACAAAACTTTTATAACAACCTACTCAATATATAAAATAGATGGTGAAGGGTGCAGAGGTTTTTCTACAAAATGTTAAGGAATTCTTATGTTGATATGAAAAAAAAGCTCTAATAGAAACAAACAAATAGCAAGAAACAATGTGTAATTTGAGGACCAGGAAGTGCTCATAAACAGAAACAGAAGACCAAATAGAGTTTAAAGGAAGAAAAACATGATAAAAATCTAAAAGAAAAACATCCAAAAAATAATAATAAAACTTATATAACGCCTAATACATTTAAAAGCTAGGTAAAGGTTGGTCCAAAAACATTCTACAGCGGCGAGAAAATATATAATACAAAAAAAACACAAAGAAATTCATTTTAGATATGCAATTTGGAGACTCGGAAGGAATATTGATCATGTTTTTCGAGCCGACTTGAAGCTATTCGAAAAACAAAAAGAAGCTACTTTGTTGATCATGTTTGAAATAAAGAAGAAGACCGCAATATAACAAACACAAGAAAACAAGTATGCTGTGAGGATGGTAGTAAATTAGTAATGAGAAAAACTAAAACACAAACACACAGTCGTCATGTGTGTTTACTTAAATACCCCGCTCTAAAAGGAATTATCATGCATTTTCTCTCTCTCTTTCACGCACTCACATACATTCTGTGTGTGTTCTTTGAGGTTCATTTTCTACTGCATTTTCAATATTATATGATATGATGGTTGTGTGTGCATAATAAATGCTTGTAACTTTGCAGATGAGATTTTTCCGCTTTCAATGCTATTTGGTGAAGTCAATTTCTGCTTACCTAAGTTAAGTTATCTCTCAATTTGAGATCTGTTATCGGTTTTTGTTTTCAAGAATTTTCGTGAAGAAATGCCGGTGGACCTTCGCCCGAGAGTTTTGGCTGGAGAACTTCAGTTGTTTGAAGCTCATATGGCCACGAAGGAGCTCAATTTTCGAACCTAAGAGCTTCATAGGCGAGGTCTCTCGTCATTTCTCAAGGTGCATTGCATTCGATGTTAACGTATTTGTTTTTCTCATTTGAAAGTTGCTTTTACTTTATGAGATTTAATTACAGTTCGTATATAGTAGATACCTATCTGTGACTTTGGATTTGTTTATTGTTCGGCGAAGCTATTTTAGGTCAAATTGAGTGTTTAGTTGAGTTCTATCTGGCTACACGTTCACGAATCTGTGTGCAGTGTCTAAATCGATCAAAATCTGTTTGTGCATTTTGGAATTTACATATTCTAGGTTAAAATTGTCTGAACTGGTTTTGCAATTTGAATATTCAGGGGTGTGGAGATAAGGTGCAAATAGGCAATGTTTGTTCTCAAGTAAATTGAAAAGAAATTTGGTAGCTGAGACTTTGGAAATGTTATGCTTTTATTTTAGAAGATTAACTAGGATAAGACTAGTGTAGTAGTGTATTTTAAAATTTGTATACCCACCTGAAAAATTAGTAAGTTGTGAGTTTCTTGTCACAGGTTATTTTTGTAAATTGTTATTGTAGTGAAACAGCGGTAACTTGTTACAAGGCAACCTACGAAGCTTAAAATTATACCTAGTTTACATTCTATAGTTTAACTTTTACAAAATAAGTTAGATATGTAGCTGATATATGTTCCCTTTCAGCCTTAGCATGACTACTATAGAAAATCTTATGGCAAGTGCAATTATGCAATTTTAATTTAATGTCTATAAGGATATAACGTATGCAAATGGAATTATGAGGCAGGAAGATATGGTTTTTGAGATGATTAGAGTTGTAGCAACTTAGGATGCATGGTGGCGCGTCTCTGTTTTCAGAATTCTTGCCTTAAATCTTGCTTAGTTCATTTTACAAGTGTTGTGAAATAATGCTATGCAGTTAACATCATTCTATCCTAAACCCACTTATGTTTCAAAATAATACAAATACTATGTTTGGATTTCAACTTTTATTTGGTCTGGTTGGTTTTCGAGTCGTATGCAGTAATAAGTATGTCTTTTTGTCTTTCTAGTTTCCCCTTTTCTTTTTTTTAAGTTGCCCACCCTTTCCCTACTTTATGTTACTTTATGGAGAAATAGATGCTTTGGGAAGTGGACTACAGTAAGATAATAATTTCATTTCCTTGTAATTGTCAACTCTCTACCAATTTATCCTGATTTTATGAGTTCGTTATCAGGATTTCTGGCACTGTTGTGCCTTCACAGGAACATAACATGGAAGAATGTCCCTCACCATATGTTGAATAAAACTGCTTCATAATGTCATTTCTTATGCAAAATGTTTGTATATTTATTTATATCTTTGTTTTTCTGATTCTGTATATAACGTCTCAAACCAGGAAAATTTCATCAACTTTTTGTATGTGTGAACCATTTGTCATGGAACTCTACGCTCATCAACTGGTCGAGTTATTCTTCTTCATAGTTTTCCTTCTTCCTCTTGCATATGCTGACTTGGACTCGGATAAACAAGCTCTCCTTGCATTTGCCAATGCTGTACCACATGGTCCAAAGCTCAACTGGAGCAACAATACTGCCATCTGTACTTCTTGGGTAGGCGTCAACTGTACTTTAGATAGGACCCGCATATTTTCTCTTCGGCTTCCTGCAGTTGGGCTTAAGGGCCCTATACCGTCCAACACACTTGGAAAACTGGATGCATTACAAGTTCTAAGCCTTAGATCAAATCGCCTTAGTGGAAATTTACCATCTGATCTTCTTTCTCTCCCTTCCCTCCGTAGTCTGTACCTCCAAAGAAATAACTTCACTAGTAACATTCCAGGTTCTTTTCCTCCCCGGTTGATAGTTTTGGATCTCTCATTTAATTCTTTTACTGGTAATATCCCAGATTCAATTCAGAACTTAACGCACCTAACGGGATTAAACCTCCAAAATAACTCCCTATCTGGGCCCATTCCAAATATCACACTCTCGGGCCTAAAACATTTAAACATAAGCTACAATCATCTTAATGGCTCGATTCCATCTTCCTTCCAAACATTCCCGAGTTCATCGTTTCTCGGGAACTCTTTTTCATGTGGGCTCCCTTTGAATCCTTGTTCACTACCTCCCTTTCCTTCCCCACCCGTTGGCCCACAAAAACATGGCTCCAAGAAGAAATTCCCATTGTGGGCCATCATTGCAATTGCAGTTGGAGGTGGTGTTTTACTACTAGTTTCACTTATTATTATAATTTGCTGCTGCATGAAGAAAAAGAGTAGTGACCCGACTCGTGTAACAAAAGCAAAGACTTCCACTGGAGGAAGGGGCGAAAAGCCCAGAGAAGAATTCGGTAGTGGGGTTCAAGAGCCTGAAAAAAACAAGCTGGTTTTCTTTGAAGGGTGTTCTTATAACTTTGATCTTGAGGACCTATTACGCGCTTCTGCTGAGGTGCTCGGGAAAGGTAGTTTTGGGACTGCATATAAAGCTATTCTGGAAGAATCAACAACTGTGGTTGTTAAAAGGTTAAAAGAGGTAGTAGTTGGGAAGAAAGAGTTTGAACAACAAATGGAGATTATTGGGAGAATTGGGCAGCATCAAAATGTTGTCCCTCTTCGTGCTTATTATTACTCAAAGGACGAGAAGCTTCTTGTTTATGATTATATTTCTGCCGGCAGCTTATTGACACTCCTTCACGGTATGCAACGTTGAATTCACAGTTTTCATTCATTTGCTCTCAGATAGATAGATTTGATTTGTGTTTTAAGTCAAATAGAAAACGAAAGGGAACATGTCAAAATTTATTAACAGGTAATGCGTCAAATGAGTCGTACGGGTTGGAAAGTCACCCAAACCATATTTTCAATGAATACAACCTCATAGACCATTTTGTCAAAGATATAGATTATTATAGTAGTGTTTTTTAATCATACTTATTGATTAATTATTCATATAAAAAATGAAACACAAAAGTTTGTATAGGACAACCCAACTGAACTCAACTCGTACTAAAATGAACCCGTTTTACGATTTTAGCTGTTACCCAACCCGCTGTCTTTCCTTAGGCATCAGAAATAACAGATATCACTAGAGCAGCCAAGCTACAATCTCTTTTTAACCTATCTACTTAAAAATGAAACTGCAGGAAGCAGGGGCTCTGAAAGAGCTGCAGTTGACTGGGAAACCAGAGTCAAAATTGCCTTGGGAGCAGCAAGAGGCGTAGCCCATATCCATTCAATTGGAGGCCCAAAATTCACTCATGGAAACATCAAATCCTCAAATGTCCTAATCACCCAAGACACAACCGGATGCATCTCAGACGTCGGCTTGGCCCCACTCATGAACTTCCCCGCTCCTTCCTCCCGCCATGCTGTTGGATACCGGGCCCCAGAAGTCCTCGAAACCCGAAAGCACACTCATAAATCAGATGTTTATAGCTTTGGTGTACTCCTCCTTGAAATGCTAACTGGGAAACAACCAATTCAATCACCAGGGAGAGAGGACATGGTGGACCTACCTCGGTGGGTCCAGTCGGTAGTGCGTGAAGAATGGACAGCTGAGGTTTTTGATGTTGAGCTGATGAAGTATCAGAACATTGAAGAGGAGATGGTGCAGATGCTGCAGATCGGGATGGCTTGCGTGGTGCGCTCCCCGGATATGCGACCCACAATGGATGAAGTTGTTAGAATGATTGAAGAGGTGCGGGCATCTGACTCGGAAAACCGGCCTTCGTCTGATGATAACAAATCGCGTGTGCCAACCCCTTGATTAATTATAAGTGTAAGTTTGTGAAGAAATAGAATATGAATAAACTTATTTGATTGCGTTAATTGCATTTTATTTGATGTGTATATGCATCAACTTGTGAGAAAGATTGATTGAATTTGTTTGATTTGGTTATATTTTAGGATAAATATTCTTAGTTATTGAATGAAACAACATATTTTGCTTTGTACATATGCTATAGTCAAGTCACCAACAATCATCGATCCATCACAACAACATATTCATAATCCATTTTAAAGATGTGGTGCATGTTGGTGTAACACCTATATTTCAAACCAAGGTGCATCATATCATAACCAAAGCATGCATTTTCAGCTTTTACTAAAAAGCGATACATTGAAGTAGTGTTGTTGACATACTAATGTCCGAGGAAGATGACTTTCTTCTAACAGCAACATGCTTGACAAGCTTTTTCAACTCCAACATTTTTCATATGAGCCTTGACCTTTACGTTCATGCATCACAATCAAAATATTGGCAATGAAATTATTTAAAACTGTTGCTACAGGTCTACGGTCGAGACGGAGATCAAGATCATCACGAGATAAATTAGCCGCACTTTATCTTCTTTGTTTCATTGTAAACACCATGAAAGAGCTCTTGAGAAGGGTTTAAGGCTGAAGCATCATGACCACCCTCTTACACTCAAATCAATACCGGGATTTGCGATGATTTGTGAATGCATTAGCAAAAGTGACAGGACTTGTACAATGACTACATTATGAGAATGATGGAGAAGAAGATGATTCACCTGAACCAACTTTTAGATGATTCAAACCAACCAAACGAATAGTATTGTGTAGTATCCATAGCATTTGGCCTCATATGACAAAAAAACATCTCATCATCATTCACCTGAACCAAGTTTTAGATGAGGTAAGCCTCTATCAAAATTAAAAAAACAACATACCCAAGAGAAGCTTTAAAACAAATTAGCATCAGAAGAGTAAAGGCTCGTTATCATCAACACGATTCCCCACTGCAACATTATGACAACCATACTGTCAAAGCAAACGTTATTGACATAGCATTGACACAATGATTAACAACATCGGTACAACAATATATCTAATAGAGTCATCAATTCAGGTGAACGCATCATCAACCTTAGATGAGCCAAGGCTTATTGTTATCGACACCATATTTTTTTGAACAACATCAACTCGACAATATGGTCAAGAAAAATATCATTAAACAAAGAAAAACCTAAAACAGAACCTCCCAACAAAGAAAACACCAAAATAAAAACAGGTTTAAGAGATGAACAATCTACCCACTGCAACAACACTATTACAAAGTAAAAAGCTAAACATCAATAGATTCTCAAATGAGGTAATCCTCATCATCAATACAATTAACCTCCAAAAAGATGCGTTGGTTAAAAACATTCGTCGAAGAAATAACCAATAGAGCTAATCTTTTACCTCAACTGAATAATGAAACCAATCGCCACCAACGAACCTTCCCAACATATGCATAAGTTAATAACACCCACCAAAGAAATAACTAACGGAGCCAATGGTTTACTTCAACAAAATAACTTAACCAATTTCCACCATCCGAGATGGCAGCTCTGGGTAGCAATGACCGAGGCTCAATAGTCACACAATTCTGGGGGACAGAGAGAATGCTAGAGACAACAACGGGCAGCCATCACCCCTGGAAACAGGCACCATCATCCTAACAATAGCCAACAACCAAAAAACTTTCATAGGAGTTCTCTCTAAAGAAGGAAAGGGCAGAGACCTGAAAGTAAGCCAAGGGTAAAAGAGGTGGTGGTGAATAGCACGGGGAGACCGGGGCATAACACTGTCGGTGACCACAGTGGAGAGCCCGTGTGAGTAGTCAAATGAATCAAATGGGTAAAACCAGTCAAAATAGATGAAAATGACTAAATAAGTGAAAATGGTCAATATAACCAATTTTATTAACAATTTTGAACAAAACTTATCATCAAACATCCTCAATTTGATATCATTTGAAAATTTACTATGAGGATTGACTAATTTTGACTTTAAGGACTTAATTAACCGATAATTAGGAGTTTGTCATTAATTAGATCATTTACAAATTTTGTTTTAGTTAACAATTATCAACCAGTCCAATGATGAATTAAAATCTTTGTGATACTAACTATGATTAGTAATTCACTTGTTGGATTAGCTTACCAACCTCCAAAGTTGGAAAACAAAGTTGATTTCAAAACATAGAAAATCAGGTTTAGGAATCATGTGAATTACACAGATTCTTATTTATGGGTGTCCATTACTGAAGATCCTAATATTCCACCAAAACTTGGACTTGATTACAAGGACAATAATCAACCCATAAGTCTGAAGGACCTATCACTTGAGGATGCAAAGAAGGTCAAAGTTAACATTAGAGCATATAGCATGGTTACTATGGCTTTACCTGAAGGCCTCTTAATCAAGTGTGAAAATTACAAAACAAAAAACTCCTTGTGGAAGATTCTTCACACTCTTTGTGATGGGAGTGATGAGATCAAAAGCATTAGGAAGGATACACTTCGCTCACAATATGAAACTTTCCATCATATTGAGGGTGAATTGTTCCTCAATAACTTCATAGATTCATGCAGTTAGTGACTGAGATGAATATCTTGGAGTTTAAATACACTAATGAGGATTTAAACTAGAAGATGTTCCATACTTTACTTGAAAGTTGGACTCAAACAACATTCATGTTCAAGAATACCCTTGATCTTAAAGCCATCAGGCTAGATACATTGGTTGCTAAGGTGTAAGCACTTGAACTGGATGATAAAACAAGAAACAAGAGTTTAAAAGCACCCATTACTCCTTACCAGATCAAAGAAACTAAAGGTGTTGGAAGTGATTTTATTTCCAACCATGATGATGGATGCTCTTTTGCTTTGAGTGATGATGAAGAAGAAGTTTGTTTTTATGCTTCAAGGCTATCAAGATCAAACTCTCAAAGCAATTCATTAAGGAAAGAGAAAAGAAGATAAGATGAGGGGAAAAGGGCACCTGCTGCATCAACAAAGGCATCCTTATCCAACGAAAATGAAATAATCAAACATAACCAATTAATGTGGTTCTAGACTCAGAAGAATAGAAGGCAGCTTTTGCAGCATTTAGTTCAAGCTTTCAAGCTTATCTGGGTAGCACATTGACACTTGCACACATTATCCAACAAGATATTGAGGAACTACATCCAGATGAAGTTGAAAAGATGGATCTACAATGGCAAATGACCATGATTGCTTACAGAGCCAAAATGTATCTAAGGAGAAACAAAGGATTGGAAGCTGTAGGTAGAACAACAAAGATTGGTTTTGATAAGTCCAAGGTGAAATGCTACAAATGTAATTTATATGGGCACTTCTCAAGGGAATGTAATAAGCAATCAACAACTGATATGAGACAAAATCAACAACATTAGTCTCATCAACAATTAGCAACTCAAAGAACCTTCAAACAACCTCAACTTACAAACTCATCCCCACCAGCCACAAGTTTATCAGCAGGACCAATCAAAACCAAGGAAACTGGATTGATCATTTTGCAAGATGGAACATGTGATTAGAGAATGTATGAGAAGGAGGTTTTAGAAGAAAATCAAGCTTTAATGACCAATATGGAGAACAAAGTCCCACCTATGGCTAGAGAGGTAAAGTACATATTGTATTTGTTGGATTAAGTAGAAGGTTGGTGCAACCAAAACCATTTCACTTAGTTTATTTTGGTGAAGTTAACAAAAGACTTCCGAAGCTAAAAATGGACTTCCGAAGGAAATAGAGTTTCTTCCGAAGTTTAAGTAAAAGATCAACTTCCGAAGGCAAACTCTACTTTCGAAGACAAAAGTATTCACTTCCGAAGATCTAGTCTAAGAAGTAAAGATCAGAAGATTACTTCCGAAGTATGAAGAAAAGCAGAAGTCCTTAAGCCTCGGAAGAAGTAGCCTCTTCCGAAGTATAAGTGGCTTCGGAAGACACTGCTATGAACCAGTAGACATAAGTATGGTCTCTGACAATCCGTTGCAGACCTCTGAGATACTACATGGTGCTTTCTCAGAAGCCATGTAGTTGACCTTACTTTATTCTACTTTTCACCTTTTGTTAGATAGCACAATTGCCAACTTTAGTTGGTGACAAAAGGTAAGTTATGGACATGTCATGACTACCATATCTTAGATAAGACCTTATCTAAGATACCTTAACTTTAGCACTGTAGTATTTGCTTTAGTTATAGGATCCCAGCTGGTATCAAAGTATATCCGGCTATAGGTAGTATTATATATATTTTCTTATTGTAACTCATGAACCATGCTTGTAAGAGTATTGTAACACTTTGAGTTGAGAAGCAATATATACAAGTACCTTGAAAATTATCTTTCTGTGTTCATTGTTACTTATTATATTATTATCAACTCTTAGAATAGACTCTTCTTCATCTAATCTGAATGAAACATAAGTGAGTGTGAGAGAAAAACCAAGTGTTAAGTGACCAAAATCGATCCTTCAATTGGCATCAGAGCTATTTAGGCTCTTGATTGTGAGATCTTACCATCCTAATCAACCTATTTTTCACTTCTCCTTTTACCTCACTCAAAATGGCCCTCAACAAGTCTGAAGTAGAGATGGGAACTATGACTAAAGCTCCCATCATTACTCCTGAAAACTTCAGGCCATGGAGCAGATGCATGGAAGGCTTTATCAGGTATCAAGACAACAAAATGTGGTATTCTATTGTGAATGGCCTGTATAAACCCAAGGTGGCAGCACCTGGTGGAAACGGTGCCATGATAGAGAAGGCTGTTGAAGATTACTCTGATGAGGACCGGAAGAAGATGGACATTAACAACAATGCAATGACTATTCTTATGACTGCAATACCCAACTCCATCATGGTGGGGTTTGAGCATTAGTCTGCCAAAGAACTATTTGATGCACTTGCTCAAATGTATTCAAGCTCTAATGACTCCAAGAAGGACTCACTGAAGCAGCAGTTCGAGAACTTCACTTATATTGCTGGAGAGTCTCTCAGCCAGCAATATTTCAGGTACATGGATCTTATTTCTTCTCTTTAGTATGTGGGAATCACTCCTGAACTAGAGACCTCACAAGAAAGTTCATGAGTGCTCTTCCAAATGAGTGGACATTCTATTGTGTCTCTATCAAGAGGACAGAGAATTTGAACACTCTCACCATGACCGAACTCTATGGCATCCTTTATGGATACCGTTTGGAGATGGAGAGCAAGAGGGGCCATCAGACAAGTAGACCCCTGAGTCCTCCTGCTAGCAACGCTTTGATGGTTGCTGAAGGCTCAAGACCCACACAACCTCAGCACTACCTGACTTACAACCAGCAACCATCCTGCTCATCTGGACCATACATTACCTTCCTTGAGACTCCAAGGTCTCAACAGACTCAGCATAGTTCCTTTCAGGACAACTGTGCCTTTGTCTTAGGAAGTGGACACTCTAGTGATTTTCAGTACTTCTTTGATGATCTAGAGTGCTTCTGTCCAGATGATGTAGAGTATGTGGACATTGTCCAACAGATGGATCTTTTAACCTATAGAGCGAATAAGTTCTTCAAGAGAACTGGAAGGAAATTTCCTTAGAACCCAACTAACAACAAGTTTGGGTTTGACAAAACCAAGGCCAAATGTTACAACTGTAATGAACTTGGTCATTTTGCAAGGGAATGCAAGGCTCCCAAGACAAATCTGGGAACCCCACAGGCCTCCACACATCCCTCTACATCAAAGCACACTAGAAAGTCAACTGAAATAGCTGTAATGGCTCAAGAAGTTGACTGGAGCTTCATGGTATAGGATGTGACTCCTGCTCAAGCACTTATGGCTGGAACAAATGATAACAAGGTATATGAAAATCTCTATACTCCTGCTTGTATTGCTAAGGTTAAATTATATCAGGACTACAATATAGAAATTCAATCTGATATTGAGTCTTTAAATATCTTGAAATCTGATTTAGAAAGGGCTGAATCTGACTATCAAAGAAAAATTGAAGAGTTAGAGAAAACTGTGTCCTTATTAAAACATGAACACACAAACTACAAGACTCAAATAAAGGATTTAATATCCTAATTATATGAGGCTCAAGCCCAGCTTGTCACTTAAGGCTAAAGCCAGGAAGTATGCTATCTCTGAGCAAAACTTCCAAGCTATTATTGCATCATCCTCCCACTCCAAAATTTGTTATCAAAACAAAGGAGGGTTGGGGACCAATGAAAGTGCTCCACCACACTCTTATGAATCTGTTAGACAACCTAGATATGGTACTAAAGAGCAAGAGGTCCCATCTGCTGACCCAATTTCACATGAGTTGAAAAATGATGCAATAATAGTGGCCACCACAGGGAAGGAATAGGTAAATCGACCTATCTCTCCCAGTGAAGATCAAATCCTAACCACCAAAGCCAGAAGAAGCAGAGCTAAAGCTACAAGAAGAACTGCAAAGAAAGTGACTGAGTCTAAGCTGATGATTGACCTAAAACAAAAGGGTGTATTCATCTTAGCTGGATTCCAAGTGGTAGGCACTTCTGATTCAGAAAAGGAGTTTAGTAGCAACACTCCTGTCCTACCAAAGGATCAGAGTTTAAAGGAAAAGGTTGTTGATGAAGAGAAAAAGCGCAAGAAACAACAATCCTCACATTCCCAAAAGACTAACATTGTATGCATAATGTGCGGTCTGCAAAACCACATGGCTAAAGATTGTTACTACAATCCTGCTAGCACACATTATGCAAATAATGTTAGAAAAGAAGGAGTTAGGGAAGGTTTCACATTTGGACCTTATCAAATGGTTCAAGTGATGAAAAAATGAAAGCTGGTTTCCAAAGCAAGGTTGCTTTCAGAAGAAAATCCTTCTTCCGAAGGGAAAATGGCTTCGGAAGCTAAAGCTATCAAAATTCCGAAGAACAAGAAAGTTCCCTTGAAACCATCCCAGAAGAAGACTGCTTCGGAAGAAAAGGTGGCGAAGTCTTCTTCCGAAAAGAAAGAAGCTTCGTAAGAATGCCATGCTGCAAAAGCTTCAACATGCTCATCCTCTTTGATCAACCAAAGGAGGGATTGGAAGATCAAGAAGGATGCTGCAGCCTAAACCTCTTCTTCAAAGACATCCATTGAACCCCCATGTTTAACTTTTGGTTCAATTATGTCACTATCATTGGAAGAACCATGCACATGACAGGGAACAGATCTCTCCTTCAACAATTTCAACATTATGATGGAGGTCTTGTCCAGTTTGGAGGTGAGGCTGGAGGCTATATTTCTAGCAAAGGAAGTATATCCAATGGAAAATTAAAAGTTGACAAAGTACACTTTGTCAAACAGCTTGAGCACAATCTGTTAAGTGTTTCTCAGTTCTGTGATCAAAAGCACCAAATGCTTTTCACAGAACATGAGTGCATTATCCTCAAACCAGGGATGACAATTCCTCCGGAATTGGTGCTTCTTAGATCTCCCAGGAAAGGGGATATGTACAAGCTTGATATGAACAATGCTTCCCCAATGGGTGAAGTATCATGCTTTCTTTCCAAAGCTGATAG
>BJCM01084993.1:0-18519 GCA_018326385.1 Flaveria bidentis
ATACCAGAGGAAATACCAGAGGAAATACCAGAGGAAATACCAGAGGAAATACCAGAGGAAATACCAGAGGAAATACCAGAGGAAATACCAGAGGAAATACCAGAGGAAATACCAGAGGAAATACCAGAGGAAATACCAGAGGAAATACCAGAGGAAATACCAGAGGAAATACGAGAGGAAATACGAGAGGAAATACGAGAGGAAATACGAGAGGAAATACGAGAGGAAATACGAGAGGAAATACGAAACTGAGAAAATCTCTTGACAAAATGAGGGAACTTTGGATACTTTCATAGGAAGCGGAGATACAACAAAATTTACTGTAAAATTTACTGTAAACTAATGGACAAAAATCAATACTAGAACCAAAAATCAACACTACAGGCCAGGAGAAAAAAAACCCACAATACTTCACCTGTGACTAAACATTTTTGTTGTACTTTTTCATAGAGCAAAGTTCAATTTAAAGCCTACGCATATTTACCAGGTATAACTACTTTTAGCCTTTTTAAATTATCAATTTTCCTATAACTCAACACGTATCATTACATCATTTATTAACCTTACAACATTTGTTACCAACCAGATTATTATAATTATACATTTGTTTTTGATTTTTTACATACGATATAACTTGGAAAATATTACATAGGTGCCACGTAGACTTAAACATACACCTAGGGGCATTTTGGCTTATTCCCATGAGTCAGCATATCAGTGTAGCATCTTCCACACATCTCTCTGTTGCCATGAGTGCCAGGTGGCACACATTTGCACCTCTGGCAGCACGTGCCACACGCTCTTGTGCACACGTTTGGCCTTGAATGTTTCCCGCATCTTATTGCACATAGCCCCCCACAGTCTGCATAACATGCAAAAATTACCCTTAACAAACTAAACATGCACAACCCACCCCAAAAATATTTTAAAATAACTTGGAGATGTGTACAATAAATACCTACAAACGCCAAAAGCCTCCGGTTTGGACCTTTCACATCCTAGCAAACACGAATCAATTACAACTTAAAATTTAGTGGTCATATAATGTATATAATTTATTTGACTTATTAAAGAGGACTATACACACATTATCCATTATCATTTTAATAAAATAATAAATAATATCATAATATGTTATATATAAAATTATAATTATATATTATATTATAAATAAAGTACTAAGTAATAGAGCCAACTCGAGCCTCAACTCGAGCCGAGGCTGAGCTGACAAATTACTGACAAATTACTGACGAGTCGAGCTTGAACTTAACTTAACTAAACTTAAGTCAACGAGTTGAGCTCAAGCTTTCTAAAGTAAAACACTAAAACGGGTCGAGGGGGGCTTTAGGAAAGCTCGGACATGGTCCGACTCGTCTACTCGATTCGGGTTGCTAGCAGCCTTCATAGCTGTCTGGGTACTCGTTTATAACAATTTCTTGGTTCAGTTGATATTCAACAAGTAATTCTTGGTAAAACTTTGACGAAAAATCAACTTGTTATTTTGAACAACATTATCTATTTATTTATTTTGATAAGTAATATGAGCACATGTTTTCTTATTATATTTCTCATTTGAATTTTTATAATGTATTAAGGATTAGCAACATAAGTGAAAAATATTATGTACGTTTATGTGTGTAAATTCGTTTACTTATAATGTCTCATTTACTTTCATATAAACATTTTTGCCAAAACTAAAAAATGATGAAAAACCTGTAATTGATGGTCTTGAGTCTCGGATGATGAAGAAAAAGGCACCTGCAAAAAGCCCACAAACTACATAAACAAGAAATTAAAAATTATTCTATTTTGGAAAATCCTACATCTATTCACATGATTTTGTGATCATGCATTGGTGGTTTTTATACATTATACATATATAGTAACGCATTTCTACTAAATCTTAATATACGATCAATATTACAAATTAAATGGTTAATCATAATAATAATTTTATTGATTAATTATTAATAGTAAAACAAAACACCTGAAGAAGAGAGAGGAGACAGATGAAAAGTAGAAGTAAGAAGAGAGATTTGGAAGTGGAAGCCATTTTTGCATGAAACTTGTGTGTGTAAACTAGGTGGTTACATAATCCTATATAATATAATGAAGCCAGTGAGAAGAGAGTTAACGGGCCTTGGAAAATGGGTTAGGCCCATTAATTTGTTTTGTCTTACTTGCCAGCTGTTTCCAGCCCACAAATTTATTATAAATAATAAATAATAATATTATATTTATACATCACGGGATATATATAATCGTTCATGCTGGCCAGCTGTTTGGAAGCCATCCGATCAACACGTTAGGGCATTCGTGTAAGGTTTGTAGTCACAGTCAAGGTTAAAGTGCTTGTGGTGTCAGTTTTGGTCATTTTTCATCTTCCCCAGATTAAGGATGAGATGTGTGGACACCATGAAAAACCGTTGAACAAGTGTCGAAGCAAAGACTCGAAACCGAACTCATCTTCCGACGATCGTAATTACGATGAATCTAATTTGTAAAGATGTTACATGTATGTATCATATGCGTAACGAGTTTGATATTAAGGGTGATGGGCTTGAAAACGAGATAGGATGAATCCAGTTCGGTGAACAATTAGGCACACAAATTTTCATATCTGAAGAAAACTGCTAATTCAACGGTTGGAACATCCTTAGTGTCAACAACGGTGACACTACTAGTCTACTAGCATGGACGCAATAGTGATGTTTATCTTATTATCATGTGCTTACATGTAAACACCCGGAATTTATTTTCAGTTCTTCTGTTTTGGACTGTATTTTTAATATTTATCTTATTTAGGATGTTAATATGTATTACATACATGATTATTTGTTTAAAAAAAATTGATTGTTATTTTTTTTTGGTTTCACGGGTATATATTTCTATATGTATATACTTAAGAACAAAGAGAAAATGATGCTAATTTTTATTAAACGTACGATTATGTAATACACATTCATATATGGAATAAAATAATTAAAAAGTGGATATAACAGTTTGCCCTTGCGAATGCTCGATTTGTTATTTGATTTTTGTTCCTGCGGCTTCATGAATATATTTTTATTCTATCAACTTCTGTTGTTAGTATTTTATCCATTGTTCCAAATCTATTTCCCGTATAGTTAATCTTAATTGCTAAATTATGTTGTAGTTGCATAATCATATTTGTTGATAAAAGCTAAATTATGTTGCTGTTGCATAATCATATTTGTTGATAAAAGCTGACTTTCTAAATCGAAACATAAATCACCTAAGTACCATGAATGATTCAACTATTTTATCGATTTGTGCATAGAGCATGCCGATAACATTGACAGTATATACTAGATTTTTGTTTATAAAATGTTAGAATACTATCTTAGTATAATGGGTTAAAGAAAATATTATTCGCATATATGGGGGGGGCATCTATCAGGTGTACAAGGAGTAGACCTATCATCATGAAAGTTTAATGATGTTATATTAGCTCACAAGCATTTTCGGCTAACGTATATTTATCTAAATGATATATATCAAGTGAAACCTTAGGAAAGAGATAAACCGGTATAAACTTAGGGGTTGTTTGGTAGTATCTGAATCAATCTCTTAATGATTCAGATGTCTGAATGATTCAGCACTTAATGGTTCAGAGTGTTTGTTTCGTGAGCAAATGTCTGGATGGATCAGACATTTCTCTTTGAATGATTAAATATTATAGTAATGTTGAATGATTAAGAGGTCTAATGCTGAATGGTTAAGACTTATTATCTGAATTTATCTGACATTTGTATTTGAATAGTTAAATGATATACTAGATCTTAATGATTCAGACCTCTTAATGGTTTAACATTTAATGGTTTAGACATCTTATTGATTCAACACTTAATCATTCAGAAATTGCCAAACAACCCCTTAACACATTGAACTTAGTAAGTATGTTTCAGTTATGCAAATGCTAATGGTTAATGACATTAAACTTTGTTAATTCATTTTCAGTGTTAAATTGTTATCAATCAAAAGATAGATCCTATGCTGGGTAGGATGTGACATAAAATAACTACAAATATAATTGTCATATACATTACTAGTTTTGTGACAATTAAACCATATGATAACGATTTCATAATGTGAAGACATCACATAATCAACGCATTGAATACAATGGACCTATTCCAAATCGTCTGGAATAGGGACTTACGTATTTTGAAAGGAAATACATACATACATATATGTATATATATATATATATAAATAATAATAATAATAATAATAATAATAATAATAATAATAATAATATAATATAATATAATATAATGTCAATAACTCCTAAACCTAATGCTTAACCCTAAAAGGCTTAATCGATGTGCGATTACTTAAAACAATATATGAACAAATGCATAATTCATACAATGAAACAAACAAGTATTTATCAACCAAAACACATAATTATACAGCTCTAGTTACCTCCTTATTCGTGTTTGCCTATAATTATAAGTGTTTGGCACATTATTAAACCTGCAAGATTTCTTTACATCAATTTTTTTATCGGTTAGATATAACTCAACACCTAAACTAACCAGTTTACACCTTGTAAGGATTTGAATCATAAACCTCCTTAAAAAAAAACTTATACCTGTGTGATCTCTCGGGTTAATTAATCCATGAAAAGTTAAAACATTGCATTAATATAAAGTGACTGACAAGATAAAAACATAATCATGTAACTTATTTTATACTCTCAAGTTCAATACACTATTTATTTCTACAAAAAACATTATTGTTAGAGGAATCAAATAAAACTGTATTGCATTCTCCGGTGAAATTATCACTACATTTGACCTCTAATTATATTATATGTTTAAATACCATAGAAATCAATGCACGTAGATATATATATATATACGCCAACACACCATCGAACAAGACCCTTAGCTTGGGTTTTCACGGTGGCCGGTCGTCACCATCGATCAGTACAAACCCACAGCCAGTTCATAAACCTATCAACATCTCTATATAAAACCCTAATCATTTTCACCATTTTCTTTCAATCACAACCCAGAATCTAATTTCTACAAATACACCACATTAACTTAACAATGGCTTTGGGGTCTCCGGTTAGAGTGTTTGTCGTCTGCTTTGCCGCGATGGTGGCTGCAGCCGCTGCCATGGATCCCGACATGCCGGGGATGTACATGCCTCCTGCTCCTACACCGTCCGGAACCGCCATCGTGTCTCCGGCGGTGGTTGGAAGTATTGTTGCTTTGGCACTCTCATATCTCATGATCAAAGAAAGGGTTTGATAAGTTGATGTATTTTGTACGTTGCTATTATGGCTTTTGTGTACGTGTGCTTGTTCTTAAAAGTGTAAAATTGTGTTTCGAGAAAGTGTTTGTAATATCTTCCCTAAATAACAAATAATTATTTTGAACAGCCGTGTTTAAATGGACTAAGTCATAAATCCTTTAATCTAGCTTACTTCTAAATAAATTTGTTTTTTTATCGTAAGACTTAACCCTTAATAAACTAATTAAAAATTTAAGCAGTTTATTAAGGGTTAAGTCTTACGATAAAAAAAATAGATACTCAATATGCCTTTTGTTACTTTTATTTATACTAAAACAATTTGAATATACTTACTTTAATAAGAATGTATCTTCAGATGACATGTGACAACATCATAATTATTTTTATCAAAATTTTTTCGTCTCTCATTCCTATTAAATAATTACTTTAATTACTAATAATATTTTTAACACCTTTTGGATTTAATAATTAAGAAAGAAATCTAATTATTTATTATTTATAAATAAATATTTTTTTGTAAAATAATAAATTTTTCTAAAGCATAAACTTTTTTTACAAAAATTAAATATTTTAAAATTAGTATTTTTAAAAATTCATTTTTTAAAAACATAAAAAAATCAAATTTGAGAGTTATAATAGGAAAAATTTTAAAATGTTTTATACAGTTTGTTTTAAAATAAAATGTTTATTTTTTTATAAAAAATTTAGAAATAAAATTTTAAAAAGTTGATATTATTGTTTTATTATATATTATAATATTATTTAATAATTAATAAATTTTATTACATTAATATTTTATTTATTTAACCCGTGTAATACACGAGTTTATTAAAACTAACAACATATATGATCGGAAAGCATTAGTCTCGAATCTCGATACAACCAGAATATCATGGGTCATGGCCGGCCTTGGGTATCTGTAATCTGAGCAGCTGCTCAAGGCCCAAGCCCAGTGAAGGGCCCAAAAGTTTCAATCACTTTGTGCAATGAGAATCAGTAAGCCTTGGATCTTAGGGTATCGAACTATCGAAGCATCATCCACATTCCACGTGACAGGAGTTTGTATATAATAAACTTTTGAGTGCTGTTGGAATCATTGGGTGCAGAAAAGAAGAATATTTTGAAACAATAGAAATGAAAGCAAAAATTAAAATTTAAAATATTATATGGATTACATTTTTTTCAAAAAGGAAGTGAAAAGAATGATAAAAAAGATGGATAGAACATAGCATAGATCGAGTCCCGGAGAACATACTTGAGTGGTCAAAAAAATAATTTATCACTACAGGTTAAGCTCTTAAATTGGTTATGAGAAATGATAATCAAGATCTTTATCGTTAATAATTAACTTGTGATTAAGAATACAAGGTTTATTCTTATACTTTACAATAAAATAAATTCGAATTCCAAAATTTTAGGGGTTTAGTAATAATTATTTAACGTTCATTAAAAATGTAAAATAAAAAGTGTACTCTTATACTTGAAAAAAAACTACATACAAGAACTTACTATATTGTTTGATTTACCCTACTTTTAGTCTTCATATAAATAAATAATTTTTGAGACTAAATCTTTTATGTGTTATTTTATAAGGGTCGATTTTTACTAGTCGCACAAGACACTTGAAATCTTAAGAACGGCCTTAGTATCTACAACTGACAACTTCTTGCTTTTTGAACATAATGTGATGTGATTGAGAGAGTGTTGCTAACAATCAAGACTTCAAGAGCAACCGAGCAATATGAGAACTTGGAGGAGTCTATATATATATATATATATGCAACAATGAAAGAGGCTTTATGTAACACCCGGCCACTCATATCACCAATATTGTCCGTTTTGCTCACAAGAAGTTCACGGATATGCTTTTGTTTACCCGAGTGAAAACTTTCCAAGGAGATCACTCATATCTGGATTGCTTCCACCTAAGCACGCTTAATTGTAAAGTTCTTCTCTCATCCACAACCAATACGCACAAAACGAGTTGGTGATATTAGAGACCAAACATTCCTTATGAACTAGGAATCTTTCATGTTTACGGCCGATGTGAGATTTATGTAAGATGTCACACTTTAGGCTTAAAATAAAACAAAAAGTACGATAACGATTCAACAAGTTGGTTATTCATTAGAAATACACAGATCAAACGAACTAATAAGGGTAGTGATTATCATTTTAGAAATTTATTATTGTTTTAGTTTTTTATATATATTATATTTTTAGATAAGTTATTACGTTATCTCTCGTTTTTAAGATTCGTACAGTAGATTTTAAAATTTATGGGCTTAATTTAAAAAAGTTGCAATCAAAATGAATCATGTGATTCACAAGGTGTGTGCCCTCATAAAGAAAGACTTTCCTATTTTGTATTTATGGTTTTATTTGCATAGATTAACCGTTTGATACATTTACAGCTTTATTTAAAAGTTTTAGTTGCTATTACTGATGTTGTGGTTTTATATTAATTTAATGAAGCAAAAAATTAAGAATTATTTAAAATACATTTGAATAATTATCTTAATATATGTGTTAAGACATGTGTTAATTAAGTTAAACCAAAGAAAAAAATTAAATGATTTCTTGAAAATCACTTGGTACAAATCTATTCAGTTCTTTTTAATTTTAGGTCAATTAGAGGAGATTCCTGAGATCAAATTATCATATAAAATAATATCGTACCTATTTTTTATCCTATCGGAGTAACTATTAACAACATTTAAAATAAGGAAAATTCAAAAAATATATATTAATTTTCTCTTAGCTAGTCACTACCTACTTTGTTAAATAATTTAAACTAGTACTAAGCCCCCCGTTGCAACGGGAGACGTAAAACTGTGTCAAGTAACATTATCGGCACACCAACGCCAGTGACTACCAATACAGGAAAAATCATTAAAAACGTAAGAAAATAAACCGAATGAGAAGCAGATGTAAAACGTTGAACCGTGCAGTGACGCAAACGGAACATAAAACATATAGAACAATAAGTAAATCGATCTAGGATCAACGCGTTGTGACATGGCCATTAAAGTGAAAATAATATGCGAAGAAATGTTAAACCACACACGCACGCTACGACGTGCTAACTCGTAAAATTGAAGCTGAAACGTAAAACGAAAATTTTATAAAATATAAAAAATATAGAGGTTCAAAGTTGAAAGTAAAAAAATATTAAGCCTAAGATTTAAAAGATTTAAAAGTATCAAGTTATAAAAATAAGTTAGATTAAAAAAACAAAAAAAAGTACAATTCACAAAATATATAGTACCACTTGAATACATACAAAACTTGATAATTAATATAATATAAATAAATATGTCACAATGTTAAATACCTAGAAGGAGGTCACAAAACAAGTAGGTTACGTTTTACATACTTGCACAAACTTATATTAACTCACATAACTAAAAAACTATTAGGGTGTGTGTCTATATAAAGAACCTGAACAAAATATAAATTACTGTGAGAATAAACAAAAACCATTTATTTTTTCAGTTTCAAAAAAGTTTGAAATACAAAAATACATTACAAATGTAATGGTTATTGTTTTCATTTCTCTATATGTTTTCTCACTTTCCTCTTCATAATATAAAAACTTAAAGTAAATAAACAAACTCATTTGATTGTTCATATATTTATATAAACTACACATGCGTAATTAAAAAATAAAAATTATAAGACATGAACAAATTATTTTAATGATTTTTGGGTACATACTCCGTATATATGTGCATGTAAGAAAAAAATTTCAAAAAACAGGAACCATTAATAAAAATTTAAATGGTTTAAATTTGCTCCTTTTGTTCTCTTGTCATAACGTAAAAATCTCTCTTTCTCACACATATATACATTATGTTATTATCGATTTATTTTTCGATTAATACATATTATATTTATATTTATATTTAGAGAGTTGTAAATAATGGCAAAAATCCTAGAGACCGTAAAATATGTGAGATAAAACCATCCAAGTGGTCATTTTTAATTTAAAAATATTGATTAAATTTTCAATCAACATATATTTTACTCATGTTTAGATGGTTGTAAATGATGTCGAGCTATAAATGATATGGTGTTTATTTGAGATATCGCTGTAAAATAATGTGTTTTAAAAAAGAACGTTGTAATTGGGGGTGTTGATTTCAAAATATTTTCTTTGCTAACATATTCAAATTAGTAATACATATTTTATAACGTTACAAAATTGATAACACTGTAAATTGCGTTTTCTCTACTAGTGAAACGATTACAAAACTTTTAGCTACAACAAAGTTACTTGATCTTATTCATTATGGAACTATAATAACCATATATGCTACTTGCACACGGACACAATATAACAAAAAGATTGATCTAATGATCAACACACAAAAGGATATTTATGTTTATTTTATCCTATGTCCCTATGTACTATATTTATGTCAATTGTTTCAAAACCTAAGAGATGTTACTTGGCGGAGCATGAACTTAAAGCCAACTGAAGGTCCAGATCTTTATAAGATTCCTTTGAATCGTTTGATAATAAAGAAAGCATCCTTCTTGACATGCGTGCATGCTTGTAACCAGAATTGCACGTATCCTTAAAGGTTACTAGATCTTCATCGTACATACCAAGAGTAATATCTGCTGCACTATACTCATGACCAAAACTTATGTTAATACCATGATTATTACCCATATGGTCGAAAGGTTGGAGGTAATACGCGATGGCGGCTTTTCTGGCTTGTAATAATAATCTTTTCTTCTTCAATCGTTCTCTTTTGTGCGCGTTCTGGTGACCACCTAATGCTTGCGAGTTTGCAAAACGTTTCAAACAATACTGACACTCGAACTTCTTGGTCTCTTCGGAACTTGTGGCTGTGGTGGGTGATGAATGTGGGCTTTCTTCCGGTTCGTCTAACCCTTGTTCGTTGAGCATTGAGCCATTTTGGTTAGGATCAAGCTCAAACCCAAATAAGCGGATCTTCTTATTAGATATTATCAATGGATATCGAGTATCTACACCGTCGCTATCCAGTGTCGATGAAAGAAAATCGAACACAACTTTTCCCATCTCTTTGTTTTGAAATGTTAAGAATGTTGTAAGTTATGTATAACAGATAGAACTCATCACCTTTTATAGCTAGCGACACATTTGTCTTTTAGGTTTTGAGAATAAAATAAACATCTAGTGGATTCCTTTATATTAATTAAAATGCGCTGATAGAAATATAGAATCATCATTATTGTAGTTTTTCTTACAAAGAGGGGTTAATTTAAATGTAGAAAACATGTGATTATTGTACCACTTTTACCATTAAAATATGCAAAAATTCATGTTCTATTCCAAAGTAGAGTCATTTTAGTATTATACAATGAACATAGGTCAAAGAAACAGGAGGATGTAATCATCAGTTTGGGAATAAGTTCATAAAATCTAATAATCTACCACTATAATTATTTCTTAAAGTATAATAATAAAATGGGTCCAAGAATCAACATCACAATGTCTACCTCTTATTATCAAATATTTCATTTTAATGTTAAAAGGGAAATACTCATGCCACTACTATACAAAAGAGATGAGTCATCCGTCGTTAATGTGGTTAAAAACTTCGATGATAACATAACATGATGAAATCTGGACATGGGGAATTTTATTTTGATAATAAAATATATAGTGATGAAGTAAACAGCAGTTGTTAGCTAGTTCAGGGGCTGTTTTTGTATTTAATTGAAAGTTGGAACGTTAATAGTGTTAATCCGTTTCTTTACTTTAATTTTAGTTAAGACTAACAAATTGGGGAAATAGTTTAGTTAGTTCTTCTTGTACTTCATTTTGTTCTCTTCAACTGAGATTCGTGTTGTTTTTCGTTTTCTTTGTTCTTATTTCTTGTTCAACAAGACCGAATGATATTAACTATTTCATCTTAATTTTTTGGAGTTTTTTGATAATTGGTATTAGAGCTTGGTTACGGCTCTTGATTCTCAAAGAAATTCATCAAATCGTGATTACAGATTTGGGAAGTTGGTCTTGACGAAGTTCGATCTAAAGAAATTTGATGAGCAAGCTTTTAATTTAGAATATTATCCAACAACACTCTTTTTATTGCACCCGTGTCTAGAGGAGAATATATATTTATAATGTGAAATCTGTTAGAAATTTGTACCATAGTTTAATTTGGTAACATTGAAATTTTGATTCTTGATTGCATAAGTTTTAAAGGGATCCCATAAAATGATTAAGTCATCCAATCTTCCCAAAACATCAATCGATCTAAACCATACCGTTTCCCAAAATTTCTACAATTAATCTATGCCGAATCTCAAAACTATGATTCCTATATACTAGTGAAGTTTTACTTGTTCTTCAATTTAAGTTTTTCCATTAATCAAAGCTGTCTTTTTAACATCCCCTAACCCCTAATGTGTTGTTGTTAATCGATAGAAAATAAGATTAATGTTTAAGTTAGTGTTCAGTTTATCTAGTTCTTATTTTTGGAATGACAAACTTATAGTAACAAAAAAATAATCATCAAATTAAAACGTTATAAAATTTGAATCCACGTTACTTGATTAAAGAGATTAAAGAGAGTAAGAGACACTTTTAATCATTAATCTATCTCACTGGAAACCACGTCCAAGTTAATTATCTAGTAATCAACCTTCTTTTGATGTGAATATCTTAATATGATTGTATTCCCTGTAAAATAATGGTTCATTTACTTTTTTCTATTGAAGTATACATTAATCTATTGTTAAATATGGTTGGTGCGGTTTGTATGCTCTTAGGAAGATCTTTAATAATTATAAAGTGTGATAGTGTGACGGTTGTATATATAGTACTTAAGTACGTAAAATGTTAGTTAAGCATATTTGTTATGAAAGGGTGGGTTTTTGTTTAATTGCAAAGGGTTTTTGTTTAATTGCAAATTCATTTGAAGTTGGAGTGTTAAGTCCCATGTAATAACATCACCTGATCCCAAACATAACCGCCATACGATGTTCAATCATTATATACACACTAACGACTTCATATGAATTTCTCATATAACCTTCACTCTATACTTATTCCACAAAACTTTTAGTTATTAATTTAAATGTTACCTTATGTGTCTTACTCCAACTAATCCACTCATATGTCATTTATTCTACACTACAACTATTTTACATCAACTTGCTATACATAAGACACTATCCTTTGACTTCAAAAAAACTTCATCACTGTAACTTTAAATGTAGTTACCATTAAACCCAACTCTCATCCCGCAAAACTCTTATTTGACGTCTGTGCCTTTTTCCCCTTCCAATTGTAGATTCACAAATCCTAATTGTTACATGTGTGCTTATTTGGAATGATCACAATATATAACAAAAAATCTTTATTATAATATGTGTGTATCAGTGCATGTAATGGTTCTTTAAGGGACACAAAAATCTTTATTTATGTATTTAATGAAACAATTATCATAATACAATATTGCTATGTTTATATCTTTAAATTTTTATGTATAATTATATGTGTATTCATACATTAACAAATATTTGATTTACTGACCCATATGTGTGTGAAACTTGTTTTATAAAAAAGAAAAAAATAAATTATTTGTATATTATTAGAACGTGTACTAACTTTTTTTCATATTAACACACCGTGTGTATAATACTATACACAGAGAGAGTGAAACAATATCTAAATAGAAACCAACCTCTACCTTTTTGGTTTGTGTACATCTAGTTACCTACGAGACATGATTTGAGTCATTCTACACATAGGTTTAATGAGTTTAACCTCAACTTCTCGACCCTTGCCATTTTCTTTGGATTGTATTTTTGTTTTTAACTCGCCGTACCCAAATACAGATGACTTTAGCCAAAATACTATTCCTCTCCGTTGTTCTTAATACTATTTTAATACTTCATTATTTTAATACTTTAATATAATAATTAGAGTAAAGTATACATGTGGTCCTTGTGGTGTAAAAAATTATGAATTTAGTTTATAAAATTTGAATATGAACATTTTCCTTAATATATTATTTCTCTTTCATATTTGATCTTTATTTTTGTTAATTAACATTTAAGGGTATTAAAATTTTCACCATGCCTATTTAACCTAGAGATCATCTATGTAATTTATTCTCTACGCCCCACACCACATAACAAACGTTTTATTTCTGTTTTTTAAGTTTTCTTTTTTTAATTTTATTTTTGTTATTTCGTTATTACTAAAAAGGTTCGGTCGCACGTCACGTGGTTTCTGTTTCATTTGTATTTAAAGACTGTTATTGATACAAGTTTCGGTTTCATTTGTATTTAAAGACTGTTATAGATACAAAAATGCTACTTAATTTTGACTTTTAGATACATCTTAACCTACTTATAAAAGATTTGGTTTTGTTGTGGATACTCAACTAAGTTTCACAAAAAGTCGTCCAAAAATCTTTGTTTAGCCAAATTTCATCAAAAGTCCATTAATATCATAAAAAGTCTATGTATGTATTTGCCTCTATGTACATGGAAAGAAGAACCGAACGTATTTAGTTTATTTAGGTGTTATTTATAGGCTAAATTGAGAATTCAATGATATAAATATCATTCCTTAAATTATAATGACAAATAAATAGATTATTTATACCACTTATGTTAGGCTACCCGTAATGATAAACTAACATGACCCAGCCTTCCATTAAAAGTTAATATCCCCGTCTTTCGCATACACAACTAAACCAAACCTAACTTTCCACACACATTCATAACCCAAGCTAACCTAAGTTTTTCTTTAAAAAATTAAATAAGGATTGTGATTACTTTTATAGTATTAAATAACGGTTATTGTTTCACACGTCTTCCTTAAAACCGTTTGATTCATACGTTTTTCTTAGAAGCATTCATTTTTTAAAAGTCTTATATTTTAGATACCGTTCAACTTTTAAACTATTTTCTAAAAGCGCTCTATTTCTTAAAGCATTTTTTCTAAGACCGACTGGTATCTTAAACCTCTTTTTTTTAACGGCCCGTATTTTTAAATCTCTTTTCAAAAACAATGCAATTGGTTTTAAGAAATACGTTTAAGTAGTTTTAAAGCCAGACGTTTTAAATCATTTCTTTTTTTTAAATGTCTTTTAAAAGAAAACAAACGGTATAGAAACGTTTGAAAAACAAACGATTTAAAACATTTAGGTTTAAAACTACTTGTATATAAACAAATGATTCTGTAAAACTAAAAGGTCTGACAAAGAGTTTAAAAACTAAGCTGTTCAAAAAAATGTTTAAAAAGGTGTTCATAAAACCAAACAGAAAGCGTTTTTGTTGCCAATAGTTTTTTGGTCTAACGGTTTAAAGGGAAGGTGAGAGACTTTCTTAAATGTTCAGGGTTCAAACGTTAGCATTGACGTATAATTAATAGCTTTGTGTTAGTAACTACTAACCACTAACATATCGTTAAAATAAACAATTTGTTTTAAGAAGGACGTTTAAGAAACAATTTAAAATTTACATTTGGAAAACCAATTGATTTTATGACTATTAAATTTTTTTATGACCACTATTTTTTTTTGAACGCCCAACGAATAATTATTAAGCCCAGTCCCCCGGGTAAATCCATTGGCGAAAGGTCACCCATGCCCGCAAACACAGACAACGTTGGTGACCCGACTCGCCAACCATTCCAAGAAAAACCCACCACCCAAATGTCTACTATGATAAAACTCTTGGCCCATTTAAAGCATATTGTACCTAATGAGACTTCAACTCATAACCTCCATTTTGGAGCATATGACCATTACTAAATGATATTATGATCATTTAATAACTACTAATCCCTGTCATTAAAATAAACATTTTGTTTTAAGAACGACATTTAAGAAAACAATTAGTTTAAAATTTACATTTGGAAAACCAAATATTTTATGACCATTTGAAAAAGACATTTACAAGAACCAATTAAATAGTTTTAAACCATTTAAGAAAGATGTTTAAATAACCGAACAATTTTAAAACGACATTTGAAAACGAAACAACTTTAGAAAGAAGTATTTTTTTATTTTTGTATTAAAACGTGCTTTAAAAATAATGATAAAAAATCCCAACTATAAAAGAACTTTGAAAAGCTAATGTGTTTCTTCTATATATAAATGGTGTAACTTTGTAAAATAGTAACCAACTTTTAAAAGTGTTTCAATTAAGTAACTTAAGTTTTAAAAGTGTTTCAATCAGATCACTTATTTTTATATTTTATACAAATTAAAAGTCATAACATATTTTTTAGCATGTTATACTTTTGGATTCAGTTAGAAAATATTTTTTTCTATCTTTTGATGCTGATATAGAACGTTGACGTAAATTTTAGGCATTTTTTATTTTTTTTCATAATTAACATGTTTTTTGTTTTTTAATATAATTTTATATATTGAAAATTCCAACTCCCATGTCTTTTTCATCATTACTTTTTTGTCATAATAAAATTTGGTAATGACTCGATTTGATCGTTTGGAGGTCCAATTTGAGAAAAATATGCATGAGTGACTAAATTAGAATACTTTTGAAACTTGATTACTATTCTGTGATATTTTCCCATATATAAATATATATATACATATAGAGAAATGATCAAATTGCGCTCATGCCGCAACCTCACGGGGGTGAGAGCGGGAGCGCTCACACCACACCACATCATTTTTTTAAAATTAATTCATATTACAAATTAGTGTACAATATTTCAAACATATTACATAAGTCGTCCATGTACAACATATATATTCTATTTCCAAAAATAACGGTTTTAAGAAATATGTGATAGTCTTCCGACCACAACCACCTCCACACCTTCCGAAAATTTTGGAGCCAACATCTCTATTTCTGACCGTTAGCAACAGTCACAATTTTGAAGGTTGGGGCGTGGCAAACAATGTTGATATGTCGTAAATTGAAGGAGAACAGGGGCGTGAGGACCGGCGGTGTTGTTATCGTGCTGTGTCGCCCCTCGTCGTGGGGTTGCGGCGTAAGCGCCCCCGCTCTTAAAAGATAGTTTTATATGATAATAATCCATGTTTTCAACAGAGGGTAAAAGTTAACTTAAAATATTAATAATTATACATGTTTAGTCTTATTATTACACAGAAACAATGAACCTAGATTACATATTTAAACGACGGGACCCCACAAAATTTAATTTGCAGATTTTTGTCTGATTGCTGCTTTTGTTACGATAAATAGATTATGTGACTATGTGCTGTTTAATTCCATCATCTCTTTCAAAATTTTATGTTTAAAATGTCAATAGACTTATGACCAAATTTAAATTCCTTCTTTATTTGACAAAATGCAAAGAATATGAATCATCTTTCTAGCGCATTCCAATTACTTTATCTTATATTTTTATATAATATTATCTAACAAGGCATGCTTTCATGAAATCATCATGTGGAATTCACGATTTATAACTATTATTACAATAGAATATTGGGGTCTTATCCCCTCTAGTCAAATTTCATAATTAAACATTTTTCACTTTAAGTAATATTAGAAATTGAATAAAAATCTAAATAGATAGGGATCGAATGACATATCTACTTTTCTTTGAAGTATTATGCTTTTTAAATAGCTTCTAGTAGTAACTAGCGGGTCGGTACCCATGCTGCGAGACATGTTTGAAACGAAAACACGAGCCATGTTAAAGTTTATAACGTGTGGTTTCAATGATTCTTATATTAATAATTAGGTTAGTATCTTATGTATTACACGTGTTAAATAGTTAGTAATAATCTATACTTATTAATACAACAATAACTTAGTGCAACATGACATTCTATTAAGTCTTTATTTTTTCAATTTGTGTTTAAATATGTATCTGTTTTTAGTGTTAGTTTAGGTTCATTTGACGAAAAGTCAACTTCTAATACAAGATATATTTAAGGAAAATTTGGAAATTTAACTCTAAATTAGAGCATATATTTTTTTTTTGGAAATTAAATCATACCCGATATTTTTTCTTTTTTTCAAATAATTAATCAATAAAAACTGTACAAATTATATATTATTTTCTTCATCTGTGAAATCGATTCCTTGATTGTTTTTTCCATAAATACTCGGTTTATATTCAAATCTTAACAAAAGTTACGTGATATTTTAATCGACTCCTCTCCAGTTGGTTTGTTTTTAAATATGGATCATGGCCAGTTCTATGTTATATTATCTCGGGTTGAAAATAAATAGATGTTAAAACTATTAATATTAGATAATGATTGAAAAATAATAAACAAAACATCAAATGTTATATACAAATAAATTTTCAGATCTTTACAAATTTGAAATACTGTTTTTCATGTTTAATTTAATTTTCTATTACTTAATGTTCTTATTTATAAATTTATTTCATTTCATATTATATACTATTTAGATGTATAAATATTAATAGAAAAAACATACTAATGTTAGATATAACTAATATTAAAAATTATACATAAAAATTGATATCTAAAGTATTATCAACAACATCAATACGTACACAACTTTTTAAACAACAATAATATTTTTTGATTGAACCCGTGTGTTACACGAGACTTTAGCCTAGTTTTTGTTTGATATTATTGAAATTACGTACGAATAACGACTTTATATAATAAAACAATGATGTTATTTTTTATTTTTCATACGAAATTACAATGGTTTTAAAAAAATATCATTTAAAAGTTTTCTTATTATAACTTTGATTTTAATTATTTTTGTTCATTAAAAAAGTATTTTTTAAATACTAAAATTTTAAAATTTTGTATTTCTAATTTCTTTTGATGTTTTAGAAAAAAATTCTTACTTTATAAATAAGTTTATTTAAGAACTTCATTTATAGAAATATCTTTTTCTTAATTTATAAAAAATATTTTTAATCTTATAAAGAATTAAATAAAATTATAAGTATTAATGCACTTACTTATTAGGAGAGAGAAGTGGAAAAATAAGATTTAGAAGGTTTATAATCATGCCATGTCTCACCAAAAAATCTTTTTTCATTAGTATAGATATAGATTTATTTTGTTAAAATATTTAAAATGAAAAGCAATGAAAAAAATAAGTAGGTAAGAGTAAAAGTTCTAAATCTAAAAAGTATAATAAAATAATCTTAACCATCAATATTTTTAATAAATAGATTAGTTTAAATTGCAAGAAAAAGTTTGTTAGAAGAGTATACTATATTATATGGTACATTATTTTTAACATTTTTTAAAATTCTCTTAAAATTTTTAAATATAA
>BJCM01084997.1:0-10193 GCA_018326385.1 Flaveria bidentis
ATTCACTGTTACAAGTTACCACTTTTGAGTATGCTTTAGATTCATCCTGCAAAAATATAAAAAATAATATAAAGTTATATATTTTGAATCATCTCAATGTATTTAAATAAATAAGTAGTATACAACGAATTAGGCTGCACTCTACCGGTATCAGCCTTTTTCTTATGGGCTTATACCATTTAAATAAACGGCCCAACATGTTTTCGTCCCTCATCCATGGTCCAGTAGCAGCCCACTAAGAATCCACTTATTCTTGCAGCTTAATCAATTTAAGACTGAAGTCATCTTATTGTTTATTCTCTTTAATTCACTGTTACAAGTTACCACTTTTGAGTATGCTTTAGATTCATCCTGCAAAAATATAAAAAATAATATAAAGTTATATATTTTGAATCATCTCAATGTATTTAAATAAATAAGTAGTATACAACGAATTAGGCTGCACTCTACCGGTATCAGCCTTTTTCTTATGGGCTTATACCATTTAAATAAACGGCCCAACATGTTTTCGTCCCTCATCCATGGTCCAGTAGCAGCCCACTAAGAATCCACTTATTCTTGCAGCTTAATCAATTTAAGACTGAAGTCATCTTATTGTTTATTCTCTTTAATTCACTGTTACAAGTTACCACTTTTGAGTATGCTTTAGATTCATCCTGCAAAAATATAAAAAATAATAATAAAGTTATATATTTTGAATCATCTCAATGTATTTAAATAAATAAGTAGTATACAACGAATTAGGTTACGCCCTTATGGGTAGTTTTTAATTGGTCGAAATTTTAATTATTATCTAAGTATGATTTAAATGTTTGTATTTGAAAAGGGCCCAATAAGATAATCTTTATGTATTTTCAAAATAAAGCTATCTTTTTTTGCGCTTAATTTTAAATTTTCAGTTGGAAGCAATGTTTTCAAAACTGGATCAGACATCAAACCGGACGTCTTGCTGGTTTGGTGGTCGAACCTAATTTAAGAACTAGATGACGGCATAATCATATATATGGTATATTATGTATATAGTTATATATATAATTAAATATAATGAATTTATATATGTATTTTATAGAATATAAAACTTAACTATATATTTATACCCAACACATTATTTTATGGTTCAACATCTCGTTTTTACCCATTAAAAAAAACAAAATCCGGTTCGAACCGGTTTGGTTTCCCGGTCCGACTACCAATTCGGGACGAACCGGCCAAAATGATCCGATGCGAACCGGACCGGCTAGGTGGCTGATCCCCGGTCGGACCGGTTGGACCAGCCAATCCGATCCGGTCCTAACAACTAAGGTTGGAAGTATTTGTCTAAGTATCATAATGCACATGGGAAGACGTAATTTTAAGGAAACATCACACCAGAATTTACAAATTTGCTATAGGATTGAGATAGGAAACTATACATGGAGTTTAATTCTAAATCAAACATACTAAATAATAATCTTTGAAGTGGGGTAGTTGGCTCTTAAAGCATCTTCAATATCATTACCACGTTATGGAGTGTTTGGTTACTTGACATCACTTTTTGTGTTGTATGTAAAATATACAATATGAGGATTTCGAAAAGCATATATTTTATATTATGATTGACATCATTGTTTTGTTAAAAAACTTATGACCCTATCATTGATGAAAAATATATATAAAAAAACATGTTTAAGTAGAGATCCATGTCGGTCAAAAACCATAATTTCCACGATAATTGATTAGTAGAAATGCAACGTAAAATGTTCATATTTGGTTAGAGTATATGTCAAAAAAAGTTGAAAAAAACTTATTGATGACATGTTACTTATTTAATAAAACTAGTCAAAAAAATGCATTTGAGGCCGAGAACTTTTACTAATCGAATCAAATAGACGTATATATTAGTCATGTTGGTGATAGAAATATTTTTTACAAGGCATTAAAACATATAAAGACTTAAATAAGCAAAATCAATCTATACATATGCCATTTACAGAACAAGCTATATATTTTAATATCATTGTGTTTTTATTGTGTTTTCGTCGATGATAATTTATTTGACTTTGTGACCTGACCTGAATTTTGACTGAGTTGAAAATTACGACGTTTGGGTAGTTAGAAAATTTTAAAAACCAAAGATATTATAATTAAAAAACCAAAGATATGACACCATTAAGAAAAAAATCATGGTTCGGCCACTAATCAAATATATATTGTTCGAAATGGATCGTTTGAAAGAGCCACGTAAATTAACGAGCAAAGTCAGCGCGGCTAAAATTTTAAGTCCATGTGTGCTTGCTTATTAGCTATCTTGTAAATACTTTCAAATTTAAAATCTTTTTTATTTGAGCCCTTCCTTTCGTATAAATACTTATTTTGGTCACACTAAATTTCCATAAAATGTGTTATGATCATCAATAATCGATGATGATGAGTTATATGACTATTGAAATTTGCTCAGGATCGAAAACATCAAGCAAAGTAAGAAAATGATACGTTATAATAAATTTATTGATTTTTTTGCCAACATGTTCATAAGGCAGTTTTTTTTCCACTAACATCCGGCTACATAATGTAGCTTATCTTCTTACTTTAGAAAATGGTGATTCGTAATAGGCAAAATAAGCTAGGAAAATTAGACATTTATTCTTTTAAACTTTTAATATTACACATTTTTTTGAAAACATGCTTAAAAGAATTTTACTTTATGCATTGTAATTGGTGTTTTTGAAAAAATATATAATTTTTGTGATGGATAGATGCTTTTATTAACACAAGTAGGTTATTACCCGTGTAATACACGGATTGAATAAACAAAATATTAAATTATTATTAATAAAACTTATGCATTATAAAATCTTGTTTGAAGATAAAATATGATGTTAAATACGTATAAATAGCTATTTTAAGTATAATATTTTAATGTAAAATATAATTAAAGTTATACATACTTTAGTTCAAGAAATAAAAAATATTATATAATTTTTAACTCTCTTATGTAAAAAATTTCTTTTTTAAACATTAGTTTTAATATTTACTAAAAATATATTTTTTATAAAAATCTTGTTTTTAAAAAAATCTGGTTTTTAATTATTCTGGTTGTTTTAATAAGATTATTTTAAAATATTTTACCTATTTATAATTTTTTTAAAAACAAAACGACTTAAAATATTTTGTTTAAAAATGCTTAGCGTTTTTTTAAAATTTTATATTATATAAAACTTTAGTTTCTTGTTATTTATATTTTGATTAAAAGATGTGATTTCTAATTTGTTTCTTAAGATATATTCTAAAAAGAGATAGTTTGATTTTTTTTAAATTAGATAAGAGAGATAAACATAGTTTTTTGGAGGGAAAATAATTTGAGGATGTCTAAAAAAATAACAAGTGTTAAAAACATGAGTTAAAAAAAGAATAAGTGACAAAATAAATCTTGTTTTATTGGAAGTTATAGATGATTCGTTGAATCTGGAAGGCTAGTAATACGACACGAGACTTTGAAAAAATGTTTGCTTCCCTCTGAGACGAGGGAGGAAATCAAACCTTTTTTATTTAATTAGATTAAATAAGGGTGTGGATATTGAGACACCCTAAAATTATAAATTAACATCTTAAATTTTTATATGTGTTGTCCTATACGCGGTGTATAACTCATCTGACAGCCCCCTAAAATCTTTCTCGTAGTCAGTGTCAAAATTTATTGTACGCGTTGTATAGCCATCTATGTGTCGTATAGGAGGTTGTATAGGGCTATATGGGGTATATCGCCCATGAATTTTTCTTGTATTCAGTGTTTTCGACTTTATGCGTTGTGTATGGTACCATACGAACCGTATAAAGATGTGTCGATTTATAATACAAGATGCCTTTATATTATTATAACCCTTAAATAAACCGCTAAAAACATTTTGGTTCAATTTGATTACATAAATGTACCTCAACTTAATTAATTTCCCATGATTGTAACAGGTAATTTTGCTATCTCTTTGCTACTTTTTTTGTTTAATAATCATATCGTTTAAATGAAGGGATGTGATATTATACGTACGCTCCTTCACGAACAAAAGCAACCCACTGCAAGCATCCTAGAGTACATCGCAGCCATCCATCTTCGACAAACATGTTATAGACCTTAAACCTAAATATCACACAGTTACATTAACCAATGATAGAATGCCACGTACACCAACACCATCCCCACCGTAAGTACCACTTTACTGCTCCTCACAACGTTTTCAACAAAGTTAAACCAACTCTAGAACTATCAAAACAAAAAAAATCAGAACCGTCAGATCAACAATGACGTTTTATTTTGATTGACACGTCAGTATCGTGAGAAATGGGGTTGGTTTTTGCTTGGCGTGTTGAGGGAAAGAATTTACATGTTTCGATGTTAATTTGTGACGTTTTGAATATTGATGATGAGGGCGTTGATTACTGTGGTGGACCCTCGCGTAGGGTATCAACATTTAGTGTGGGTGTTTGGATGTGGTGATTGTTCGGTCCAATGAGGGGTTGCCACTGTGGGTTACGAGAGACATGAGAATTATTGGGTTCGATATTTTATTTGTTTCGATTGCTGGATGGTTCTATGGCTCGTTGACCACCAAACATCGGTTTGACAATACATGTGGATATGACTCTGGTCTTTTGCGAAAGGAAGATGGTGTGTTTGGTTTGTAAACAGGATGTTCGTTTCACTCAAATAAGTTTAGAAGCTTTTAACATGACATTTTTTTTATAAAAAAAGTAAGGTTTGAAACTTGTTATATAACGGGTTGTATAAGTAACAAATATGAAGTTTATAGACTGAATAGAGTTCCTCACTCACCAAGCTAGCATTTTAAAAATGATTTTTTTTGTGTTTGGTCTGTAACAATAGTATCATAGTCAACTTGAAGTGGTGAACTGGTGGAGCAAGTTGTGACTTACGAGGATGTTGGCCTTCTGATTAAGATTATAAATTTGCAAAGTTATAAGTGAGATTACTTCATGATGATTGTTTCAAACTAATGGTGGTGTTTACATTTTGTTTTTGTGTACGTTTATCTCATTGATATTGTTCTGTCAATTACAGAGCATGCAAGTGTCAAACGGTTTTGACAAAAGTTTATAGTAAAACTAGCAGGGAACCAACTTTTGGCCTCGGGTTCGACTAGATAACATTACACTGAGGTAAAACTTGATCTGGTAGTTCCGTAGCTCGATATAGATTATGATGGAGGCTTATGAGTTATGATGTACAATCGATGCTATATGGATTTTTTGTGCTACTTAACCCATAAAATTTTTTGTGTTGTTCATGGGATTACATTTTTTACATGTTTATTGTAGGGCATGTTGTCTGGTTGTATCAAATTGTTAGAAAGGTGTTCATTCCTAAGAATCATGGAGGTTGATGACATACGACTTACGCTATAAGGACTTTTTGTGCTATCAAACTATTAAAATATGTGTTATTCGCGGGTTTATGTTTCTTGACATGTTTTCACTATAGGATATGTCGTCTTGCAATATCAAATTGTGTTAAAAATATGTTCATTTATAAAAATTAAGGGTTAAGTCTTAAGTAGTTAAAATGTAGATTTAGAAGTCATGTTAGAGAATAGAGAGTGCAAGAATTGTATGTAAAAAATTTGTTTTTACTTCTGACTAGGATGGGGGACTAAGTATTAGGCGAGTAACAGGAGGATCACGGTTCGAATCCCACAACCTCCCATTATGTCATGTCCGACACGAGTCTGGGGCGTTTCGTCTCCAATGAGCGTCTGTGACTCTGGTGTTTCGGGTATGAGACAACATGATATTGATCAATTTGCCAGTCCAGTTGACACGTTTTTTATTTGAGTTTTGATTTGTCAACGTTATTTCTTGCCGTGAGCATCACCATCGGCTAACACATGATGCCACCATAATGTTTCTATAACTATTTTACCCTACACCATCGGTCTGGTTTCAAAAATAACTTCGTTAATTATCTATATTTTGATGTGAACTGTAATGTTAATAAAACTAAGAACCCATATATATATGAAACTTGAACTAGAAAACAAAAACCAAAGTGAGTGTGCGGAGAAACCGAGAACAAAAGCCTAAATGAAGCCCTCAGTTGTGTTTGGTCATCCCTAAACCAAAGCCATCATTAGTTTCATGTCTAAATAGCCCAAAGCGACATGACTTTTTGAAAATATATTGTTACCTTTAAAATATTACGATGTTTCACTAAATTCATGTCACTTTCGATAAAAAAAAAAAGATTTTAATAACTCTCGCCATCTAAGCGAGCATCATGAAAAAATGTCGCTACAAGAAATTAAATTATATAAAACTAACTATTCTCCAAATCTAGCATGTATATATGTAAAATAAAACTAATTATAGTTCAAAATATAATAATCTTTAAAAAAATAACAAATAGGAATTTATTATAGTTTAAATAATAAAATTAAATTTAAAAAGGTAAAAATATTAAAAATAACACATATGAATCTAGCTAACAACTGTGAATCTCTCTGTTTTTTTAATTTATATTAACTAATGAAAAAAAGATAGTTAAATTTTTATTCAATCTCACTATACCACTTAATTATTTAAAAAAACAACAAAAATTAAGGTAATAAGATATAAATAATATTAAAGTATTGCAGATGTTATAATTTCAAATTTAATTTTATAAGTGGTGCATAATAAATTTTATAATTTTATTGATTAGTATTCAATAGCTTTCTTAAACACCTCAAATAAAACTAACAATTAATAATTATAAGTTGGTTATCAGGTGATTTATACTTGATGAGTTATGAGTTGCCTCACGTGGGCGCTATTACAAGTAATAAAACTCACTTACTAAAAATATGTTATACCTAGTGAATTGTGAGATGTGGGTGGAGTTTAGTTTCTAAAAAAACTTATAATTATTTAATAAATTAGAATTATAAACAAATTAAAAGATTTATATTAACAGAATTTGTAATAAAATATCACATAAATAATAAAAACATCCCCGAAATGTCGAGTCAAACACGTGCGAAGCATCTAAGAGACTAAAAGAATACATTTTCGAAGAACAATTTCGTTTTAGTTAAATTTTATAACTGAATGTTCAAAGAGAGAATACAAAAAAATAACCATGATTTAGTTTAAAAAGCTAACGAATAATAGTTATTTAAGAACAATAAAATTAATTATGAAATGAAGTATTCTAATAAAATTAATAAAAACAAATGGTTTGTTGATTGTCGTATTTGATTGTTGAATTATTTTACATGTTTTAAGTGAGTTTTTTTATGTGCCAGACGAGACTTGGCACACAAAACGGTGTGATCTTTTTACTTAGGCGAGATGTTTATGATGTATCTTATCAGGTCTGCAAGATATTACAAAATAATATGGCGATGTTGGTTTTACAAGTTCGATTAACGGCTATCTTAGTAAGCCTCTTTAGGCGATTGCTATTTGATAATTAGATTGAGTCAAATGATTAGTTCCATAATCTTTCATATTATTAAAAAGTATTTAGGTTCTTAAGTTATGTGGTTATAACATAACACTAACAAGTCGTTTATTAATATTTGGAGAAAGATAAAAATCTATAAATTTAAAGTTACAAATATCACGGAAGTACAAAAGAGTTTGTGTTGGTCGCATGTGCGATCTAAGTGCAAAGAATTTGTTACTTGTCGTAAGTTGGAATAATTGGATAAATGTTCCCCACGCCTATTCAACTTTTGAGTGTCCTCTTTGAAAATTTTTTAATGGTAGATCCATGTCATCTTATAGCAAAATTCTCTAACTTGTATGATTTTTTATTAAGTAAGATTGGGATTTTCAATATTGGCCTTTTTGGTGAGTTTAAAACGTTTATAAATTTGTGGGTTTTTATTTCAAATATTTGAAACTGGCCATTCACTTAAAATAGTGGAGTGCCGTAAATTTTGCATCAAACGTTTTGTAAAATCTAGCTTTTTGTAAAATATACGTGTGTAAATAGTAGTCACACGTAAACACATAAAATAAATGATATTTTGTAACTTTTAAAAATTCTTTCTTTATACATGTGTAAACAATTCTCTTTTTCACACATACGATAGAAAACTAGATTTTATGGTTTCTTTAAAAAAAGTTATCACTTGACCCTCTCAACAAATACATACATACACACATACGTATAGGTTTTTGTACGCCTAATAAGATATAAAGATATTTGTTTCTTATGATCCCCCTCTGCTTTAGACATCTTAAATAAATGTCACAGGTGGTGGTAGAAATAAGGAGTCCCAAAACCACCATTCTGTTGTATTGGCCCGTCACTGTGTTCACATTTTTCTTGTCAAGTTGGTAAAAACTAAAATTTCCATTCTTCGATGCATAATTATCTTCTAGCATAATTAATAGACTACTACTAACACATGAAAGTATAGTAAACTACATAATCAATTCTTGGTTTGTGCTATTGGATTATTATAATTGGTGTGATAAACTTTGGGTAGGGTTGTTCAAATAGCTAGACGTTCGAAACTCGTTCGAAAAATATTCGGAATTTTGCTCGTTTGAATTTCCGCTCGATTGTAAATGAACCGAGCGGCTTGGTTCGGTTTCAAAACGAACCGAGCATGAGCGAAGGGTCGCTCGCTCGTCGCTCGCTCGGTTTCGCTCGAATTATTTCTTTAGTTTAGTTTTTATATATTATATATAATTATATATGTTAATTTATTATTATATTTAGTTATTTATTAATTACAAATATTTTATTTTTTTAGTATAAAGCTCAAAACCCTAATACATCAATACATTCAAACCTTATTACCTCAGTCCTCATTCCTCACCCTTCAAAGTCCAATCCTCGTCTCCTCCAGCAGTACAGCCGCCAGCCTCCAGCGACCTGCCCACCCCTCTCCCCTCTCCACTGTCCACCCTCCAACAGCTTCCTCCCTTCGGGCCTCCCCCTGCGGCTGCCGACCAGGGCGCTGCCCGAATCTAAAAACCTGTGACCGGTCTCCGTCCCCTGCTGCACGAATCTACGAACCTGCAACCGCGTCTCTGACCCTACTGCGAGACGCGAATCTGCAAACCTACGAACTTGCAACCGCGTCTCCGACCCTGCTGTAACATCCGCCATTTTCCGAGATAAAACCCAAACTCAAACTTATTTTGAGTTTTTATCATTAAATTATGTAATAACTTTAATAGGTCAAATACATCAAATATGTAATCAACTTGTAATAACCTATTGTTTTATAAATAATTCTTTTTATAAAGGTATAAAGATTTATTAATCATTTTATAACCTAATAAATTTTAATAAAACTTAATATTTTATAACTTAAAAAAACACATTAATCATTTTTATAGTTAGATTTATAATTGTGAATCCAGGGATGGCAATCAGGAATTATCAGTATCGGTTAATTGCAAGTTACCGTTTGCGGAATCAACGTTAATTTGGTTTAATTGTTTGTAACAACTTCAATTATCAATAAATATTCAAGAACACATTAACAGAAACACAATTAATGATTAATATGTATTTCATTAAAATATGTTAATGATTACAAAATAATGAATTAATGATATCAAAGTGTGTTGTGATGTGACGGCTGCTAGGGTTTGATTGAGAGACTGATTGTCGTATTGCTATTGTTGTTGTTGTTCAATCAATCGTTTGAACCGTCCTTCTTGAATCGAAACCTAGGATCCATATATATAGACAATGATGTTTCTGTTATAGGAAACACCGGATCTCTTGGGATTTGATTTGTTTTAGTTAAGGAATCATCGGATTTCTTGGGATTCGCATAACCGCCTTTTTGACTTGACTTGTAACACATGTATTATACAAGTGTTTGGACTCCGTAGGAATAGTGTCTTCAGTAGGAATTTGTTCTTCCGTAGATGATTTGTTCTTCCGTAGGAAATTTGTTCTTTCGAGGGAAACTTGTTCTTCAGTTCTGGTTGTTCATCCGCAGAGGATCTTCGGATGTATTGTTACTTGTAAGAGACATATCTACGGAAGAACAAACTGTTCATCCGTAGATGTTTCTTACACTTGGTCAATTTCATAGATTGACCAAGTATAATGTTTGTACCTGCAACCATACATAAATTAACACACACATAAATGGGTTAACCTATATATTTAATGCATACATAATAATGACAATAACAAATATTTATTACAAGAATTGATTAAAGTTCTAAGACTATACAAATTGATCTAG
>BJCM01084998.1:0-10891 GCA_018326385.1 Flaveria bidentis
AAGCTTCAACTCATGAAGACAGATTTATTCCGAAGACTTTTGACACATGCTTTATCTGATGTACTTTTCCATAAAGCTGGACACCTTTCTGCTGTATCTCTATAAGGTCACCAACTTACATGAGTAGGTGAAAATGTCCATGCTTTTGGTAACTGTACATTGAGGTCTTGAGTCTGTAAACTTTCTACTTCATGTACTTTATCCTTTTTGTAATAGATAAGGATGTGAGCTATGGCATGTTATAGTCACAAGTTAAAAGGCAATCTGCTTTTTGACTCTACAATTGATTTTGTTTGTGTCTAGTCAATTGTATCCAACTGGCTTTCGAAGTATAACCGGTTATAGGATGTAGTATAAGTATCTCATGTTCTTGTATCTTTCTATTATGCTTTGTAACTCTTGTAATAGAACATAGATAAAGCAATATACCGCATTCTTGAAAATCATATACTTGTGTTCTGTTTCTTACATTACTTGTGTTATTAGTGTCTTATTATGGTTAATCCAGTTTACTCTTTGATTAAGTTTTAGTTAATCTCCTCTTGTGTTGTTGTGTTGTAATCAACCCCCTTCACCGGTCCTGCAGTGTCATACATAGGTATAGAGAGTTTTCGATTTACAAAATGGGTGTATGTATATTACGAGCTTTGTTGATTTACACGCATACGGTGATGTGAGAATAGTTTAATGCATAGAGCATGAAATGAGTGGTGGGTCTTGTTTCGTATCCAATTTAGTTGTTTATTACATAATTGGTTTTATTAAACGTGAGTATTACATGTGTTTAAATACATAAAATATTAAATATAAATAAAATATTTGATAAAATAAAAATTTATTAATTAAAAAATAATATTATATAAATTAGGGTTTTAATAATAAAATAATGATATTAAATTTCTAATTTTTTTTAAATATCTTTTGTATTTTTCTAAAACAATAAACAATTTGTTTCAAAACAAACAATTTTAATAAATATTAGTTTTAAAACTTATCTTATCATAACTCCTAATTTTAATACTTTTTTGTTTATAACAATTTTACTTTTTAAAAACATCAATTTTAAAATATTTCGTATTTTTTAAAAAGTTTGATGTGTTTGAAAAGTTTCATATTTTATAAAATTTTGTTTCTTAAAAATAATATTAAAAAAATATATTTTTTAAATTTATTAAAAACTATTTTAATCTTAAAAACTTATTAAATAATATTATTAGTAATCAATGTGATTATTTAATAGAAGAAAGAAACGGAAATTTTTTGATGAGATGAAAAACTACAATAAAATTTTAAAGTGATTGTGAGTGAAGCAAGAAGAAAATGTATGATAAATATGTAAAAAATACTATTTAATTAATAAAATTAAAAGTAATTTATTTTTGGGTGCTTCGCCTATGCTTATAGATTAAATGTCTACCTATTTATATTTGGTCTAGCCGTCTAGTGATATGATAAGAGTGTGATGTTTCTTTAAAGTTAGCAATCAATTGCCAATAAGTTCTAAATTAACTGGTTTAAGATGAGACATCTTATGATTTTTCAAAGTGAAAGTGATGAGTTGGATTCTCACTAGATGCAATATGTTTCTAGTGGGCTAAGGGTTTACCACAGTGGATCTTTAGGTGCTGGATTTCCCTTGGAATGGTGGGCGAGCCGGGTCACCAGCGTTGTCTGTGTTCGGGGGCGTGAGTGGCCTTTAGCCATTAGGTTTACCCGGGTGACCGGGTTTAAAAGTTATTCGTTAGCCGTTCAAAAAAATCAATCTATTATTTTAAAAAAATGTTCGGTCTTATAGTCTTATTAATTGCATGCATAACATTTTTTAACATTTGTGTTACGGAAAGTAGTGGATGTGAGCCAAGAGCGTATGTTGAATGTAGGAATATCCTCGATGGACATAACATATGATCATCAATGAGGTATAATCCTGGGTTACTAAGGTGAAAAAGAAATGTGTAGGAATATTTGTGTCCCTCCTTTTGTGGTTAACAATTTATGTTTCATAGTGAATAAAATATGTGGATTTAGTGCATAAGGTGTAGGAATATTTGTGTCCCTCCTTTTGTGGTTAACAATTTATGTTTCATAGTGAATAAAATATGTGGATTTAGAAATAAACTTAAAGGTTGTTTGAATTTTTTATTCTTAAAAAGATACTTATCTATTTTCTAAATATTTATCAGGTTGTGGTGAATGTACTTCATTCCACCATTTAGTACATTTCCAACACTTGCACTTTTTGGGCGTTTGGATCTAGTTGACAATTGTAAGAAAGTGAAGAAAGAGATGAATAATGGATGAGGTTTGGTCTCTAAAAACCATTCAAAACTAATAATAACACTAATATTCTATGTGGTTTGCCCAACTAATGTTTTGGTCCCTAGCTTTAATAACTTATATGTTTAAAATAATAGTATGTGTATATATAGTATGGTTGGTGCTTGAAATGAATGTCACTTTGTTTTCTATCAAATTTTCAAAAAGCGACTAAATTACATAGCCTCATTTCAAAAATGGAAAAAAATGGAGAAATAAAATAGATTTGCGGCACTTAATATTTAAATATCATACCATAAAAAAGTTTGGTTATTTGGACACTCTGATATTTTTAATCAACACCCCAAAATTTCTAAACGAGTTTTATAGCCTCATACGCGTCGTATAGGGGGGGTCGTATAGCCCTATATGAGGTGTATAACCCCTTTGACAGTCACCTGAATTTTTTTCTCGTAGTCCGTGTCTAAATTTGCTATATAACCATATATGTGTCATATTAGGGGGTCGTATAGGGTTATATGGAGCGTATAACTCTCTGATAGTTACCTTGATTTTTTATCGTTTTCATTGTATTCGACCCTATACGTTACGTATGAACCTATACGCGACGTTCAATAAAGGTGTCGATTTATCTAGGAGAGTGTCTTTATATTTGAACCCTAAAAAACATCATAAAAATTGCATTAATAAAAAAATAACCATTAAATTTGAATGCGATTAGACCAATGCAATACTTTACTAAAGTTTCACTCATAAAGAGTGAAACACTACTTTTAGTGTCACTACTTTACTGTTACTAAATTTGAATACAATTACACCAATGCAACTATCCTTACAAACACAATAAACATGAATCAGACGACTGACGTCTCCTCAAATTATTTATTCTAGAAAAAGTCCAAAATTTCTTCTAGAACAGCTTATAACCAATAAACATGGATCACGTCACCTCAAAACATGTGCTCATACCTATTTTATTGCCTTTTGATGTTTTGTATTTTTCTTATTTCTACTATATACTTATACATAACTTGATTTAATTTAGCGAAGAGCTTATAGCGTATCGATACAAATATGTTAGAGTAATATTTCACATTAAGGGTTTAGAGAAGATACAGATTTAAAATCATGCCAGACAATGTGTTTGAGTAACATCTCATATTTAGGGTTTCGTTATCGTGTACTTTTATAATAGTTATCATCTTCCTTAACATTAATTTTTACAACATAATGTTTTCTTGAATTCTGCACATGCTTTTACGACATGCTTATTTTGATTTGATATATTATGTAAATGACGCCGAACAATCAACCTCTTGTTATCTTTAAAGGTTTGCCAAAAAATACAGATACATAATAGGTAGTTGATCGTCTTTTCTTTGACGTGTTTTTATTGCTTTTTAACTAGTTATTGTTTAAAGTGACAAATAAAAAAATAAAATATTATCATCATGTTGACTCTCTTTTAGGGCTGTTTGATTTGCTTCTGACACGGTCAAAAGGTCTGACCCACTGACCCGGTTAGACATTTTGGCCGGTCAGCGTGTTTGATTATCACATATTCGCGTCTGACCCGGTCCGACACCACTGACCCATGCCTTTTATTCCCTTACCCGGTCAGTTTTGGAACAAGCTCTTATCTGATCATCACCTTCTGACCGAGTAAAAGAAATCATACAACCTCTTAGTTTTTTAAGGTTTACGCTAGCATCATTTTATTGTTTTAAAATAGAACGTACCACAGATAGAAAGTTAAAATAATGATATACCTTCAATTATTCGTTCACATCATAAACAATGATTCTTTTCCTAATAAAGCCATCTAGAGTGTGAGTATAAATTAAGGTCATGCATTTGTATGGAATGCTAGTGAGTACACATGAAGATATGTATATATGTGTTAACGAATGTAAGATTGTGTTTCACTTATGTCCATGAGTATATTCATAAGTGAGTCTTCCACTCACTACTCATGGATATGAGAAACAAAGGAAGTGGTGTGCTAGTGAGTGTGAACCAATTAATATGACATTAACGCTATTATTCACGAAGCATACCTCTTGCCTTGAAAACTTAACTACTGGCTAATGGTATTATTATAAATGCTAGTGGAATTGTCAATTGTGAGCGTTGGCACGACTTGGTTTTGAAGTAAAATCATATTGAAACGTAGAAAAAGTAAGATTATGAAAACGATATAACTAGAATAATATAAAAATATATATACACAAAGTTATAAAATAATCAAATATTGACCCGACTTGGTTTTGATTATTTATATCAAAACTTAGAAAAAAATAAGAATTTGCCATGAATTATTCATAAATTTATAAAAGTTAATAAAGAAATCAAATTTTGACATGACTTGGTTTATGAAATTTGATAAAGTTAAACATGTATAGGATTATAAATTTAGATTTTATAAAATATTAAATTAAAAAAAAACAAATAATTCAAAATTTATTTGTAACATTAAAATATAAAAAACAAATAAATAATAAATATCCCTTTGAAAATTTATACTTCGTGGTTTAACAACTTGTAATTCACTATTCCTTCATTTGCTATTTAATAAGCATGTAAATATTACTTAAAATGTTAAGTTACTTTTAGGAATATGTTATTGATACATATAATTTATTTTACCATCTCTATATCTTTTTATACATACATATAAATACATGAAGAAATATAGATATAATAGAATGTTTAAATAACATAAATAAATGTTTGTATAACTCAACACTTCTTTTAACTATTACTAAAAGGGTTGAGTTAAATAAACACTAATTTTTGTTAAATTAAAGCACCCTATTATCTTTATCTCTCCCCATGTATCTATATGTATATATAAAAAGATATAGACATGATAAAATAAATTTGGTGTATCAATAAAATACTCATGTTGTTATTTAGACACTCTATTGTCTATATCTCGTTCTATGTATCTATATGTATGTATAATAAGATATAGAAAAATAAAAATAAATTGTGTGTATTAATAACGTACTAATAAATAATATGAAAGATCGTAAAAAATTGTGCTTTACTTTTTTCCAAAGTTCCGACATAAATCACTTATTTGAGAAGTGAAAAGATTTTACAATGTCCAATTGACCATGCACAATACAAGGAAAAAGTAGGTAAAATGTAGGTAGGATAGAAAGCAGCAAGTATTGTGTGGTTATAACATAATGTTATTTTATGTATGAGGAGTTTATATTAATAAAATAAAACAAGGTGTTATGTTTTAGTCTTATTTAAAATATGGTGTAGGTTTAGGGTTGAGTAAACCGGATTACAGGACGTTAAAAAAATTAAAGAGTAAATTATTATTTTATCCTTTGGGGTTAGAACCATTTAACCATATTAGTTTAAAAAGAAATATTTTGACATATCAATCCCTGATTTTGCATCTTATAACAGTTTTAGCTCTTATTAATAACTTCACATATCATTTCTTGATTTTGCATCTTATAACAGTTTTAACCCCTATTACTAACTTTGTTTAATTTATTCCGTTAAATATAAAGGTATTTTGGACTTTTTACACTTTAGGGGCTATTTATGTGAATTATAAATTTTTTCTAATAATTAATGGGATATTATGTAATTACTCAAATTACTAAAAACAACATCCTAATTTTCTTTATCTTCTAAATGAGTTTTTGGTTTGTATATTAGAAAAAATTGTTTTTATTTTTAAGTTTTTAAACTGTTTATGTTATTTTAGTTTTTAATTGTATTTTAAAAAGAATATACAATTTCAAACGTGGTTATTTTAAATTAAATACATTTTTTATTGTCGTCTTTTAAAATATTTTTCCAAAATCATTTCTTTTTTTAAAAAAATCAATCTTTCAACCGTTTCAATATCTTTTGTTTCATTATACGATACAAGTTAGAAATGTATATTGTTATTTTGTTCGTCGTCGCCGTCTTTGGTGGTGGTGGTGCTGCTGTTGTTGATGTTGTTGTTGTGGTGGTGTTGTTGTTGTTGTTAGTGTTGTTGCTGCTATTATTATTATAATATTGTTGTTGTTATTGTTATTATTATTATTATTATTATTTAATAAAACATGTTTTAAATATATAAAAATACATACTTCTTTATTAAATATTTTGTTTTATTTACATTTTTATGTCATTTGTTAGAAATCTTTCAATTTAATTATGCAGTACAAGTTATAAAATTTTAAAATCTTTGGTATTTTTAAAAAATTTTCATTTAATTATACAACACTAGGTTAAAGCCCATGTATTATATGAGTGAAACAAAAAAATATATTAAAATATTGGTTTTGTGTCTATTTTATCTTTTAAATGTTATTATCTATTGGTGAAATGAAAATATAATGAATATTTAAATGTTATAAAACATAATAAATTAAAATTTATTACTTTATAGTTAATATGTATTGATAAATTATTAAAATAACTATATTTATGTTTTAAGTGTTTAATAGTTTAGTTTACTTATTTACAATAATTATCATATAATATGAAAGAGACAAGAAATATAAATATAAATATATTTGTTTAACACATTTTAGTTAAAAAAAGTCAATTTAATTGTTTTTAAAAAATTTCGTATTTATTATGAGAAAGAGTCGAAAAAATGATTTTTTTATATGCTATAATGATAACACGTGTCATTTGATATGCTAAAATGATGACACGTGTTTTTAGAAAACTTTCTTTCATTATAGGTTATAGATTATAGATAAGTTACAAGTTTTTAAATTTTTTACTTGATAAAGAGTTAGCAATTTTAACAAATAAAACATAGTTATTCCAAAAATAAACACTATATTTATAGTTGTTAAACTACGTACAATATTGTATTATCTACTTATTGTCATTGGTAAATATAAGTTTAAAAAATGAACGATTTTTAAAAATCCAAGGGATTAAAAAGTCGAACAATTCTAAGCAAACAAAAGATGTTCAAAATGAATACTTCTAATAAAACATTTATAGAAAAAAAGTTTAAAAAAAAGGTTAAGAAATAACAGTTCTAAAAAAACTATTTTAATAGGCAAAAAGTTTTATAAGATGAATATATTTTGAATAAACAGAGTTAACAAACAAATGATGAAGAAAACGAAAGATTTTTTAAAACGAATGATTTAAAAAAAGTTTGAAAAACAAATTAAAGATATGCTTATAAAAATTAAAGCTTTAATAGAGATGTTTTTTTATATTTAAAACGTTTTTTTATTAAATAGTAATTATAAATGTAAAGATCAAATATAAAATAACAATAAACAGCTTTAGAAAATTAAATATAAAAATATTTTTTTAGATATTCAAACAAAAAAAACTCATTTAGAAGAGAAGGAAACTTAAGGGGCTGTTTTTGATAATTTGAGCAATTCAATAATAGCCCACTAATTATTAAAAAAACTTTGTAATTTACATAAATAGCCCCTGAAGTGTAAATAATCCAAAATACTCTTATATTTAACGGAATAATTTAACAGAGTTAATCTTTGGGGCAAAACCATTATAAAATAACATATCAAAGTCTAATATGTGAAAAGATACATTTTTTTAACTAAAAGAGTTAAACGGCTTAAACCACAAGAGTCAAAATAGTAATTTACTTTTTTTACATTGAAGGGATATTTATGTAAATATTTAAATTAACAAAAACCAACTCCAAGTTAAATAAGTGTTTAGTTATATATTTAAAAAATATAATTTAAAATGTTTTTTATAAAAAGATACAACTTTTAAATCTTTTGTTTTTTCATATACGTCTTCTCTAAAATCATTAGTTTTTAAAAAAACCAAAAATTAAGCTTCACGCTTTTTATATGCAGTTTGCGCTTCACAACCACCGCACAACAAGTTAATATTAACAACTTGTATTTTAATGTCCCACTATAATCTCATCAAATTAAGCTTATACTAATCAAACAAGCATCTCTGGAAACCTTCAACCTCTTCATAAATAAACATTTTTACTAAACATCATCATCCCTTACATATGATTAACAAAATGTTATTCATAACAAAAACTAGTTTATCATGTCCATCACTTACAAACAAGCACACAACCCTCAATTCAATTCTCATCACCCCTACATTCACTTAGGAAGCGTCGAACGCGACCTTTGTCCACACAGGCCTCGACAGTATATCCGCAGCCCACACGCTAACATGAGGTCGCGTGTCGAACAATCCCTTCACCTTCGTCTCCATCAAAATATGCACATTCGGAAGGTGGTGGAGATCCGCGAGCGCAGGGGCGGAACTAGGGTGTCGGGTATGGGGTCAAGTGACCCCATTGAATTTTAAACCCGTAGTGTAACGTATAATGTCGAATTTTTTAGTGAACTCATAGTTTTACAGGAAATTAACCCATTAGTATATTAAAGTTAATAATATAACACAAATATATTGTTGGGTAAATGATAAACACGCGCCCCTCTCCAACAAGAGGTCTTGAGTTCGAAACTCATATGCTTCAGCAGCCTTTTTTTAAATTTTCTTCTCTTTTTGTTTAAGTAATATTATTAAACTACTCTTATTCTAAAAACACAAATTAAAACCTTAGCACACATTACTAATTTTCTCTCTTTTTATTTGATTTCTTTGATATAATATATTTGTTAACATTTTACATGCAATTTAATTACATTCCGAACCCCCGAACCGACTTGATCCAACCCGACCCGAAAAATTTTATACTATCTTATTATAAAACGAATCACCAAAAAATATTGACCCCAATGCGAAAAATTTCTGCTTCCGCCACTGCGCGAGTGTGAACCTATCTCCCCCCAAATACTTACTCTCCATCAACCGCGACTCGTACACATCCAACACATCTTCCAACTTCTTCTCATACTCCACCACCACCTCCTCATCAACCACCATTCCAAACATCTGCTTGAAGAACAACTCCCACGTCAACTTCTACGACATCGGATCAAACTTCTGTCCTTCAACCTCCATCCACACTATCTGTATCGCCAATTGCTTCGATTCATTGAACACCAGATCCGTCCCCTTGTATGTACCTCGTAATTGCCCTTGATTCTGCATCAAATCAATCAACATGAGCCCTAGAAACAAAATTTGTTACTATTAAACAGTCATTTATTAATTGATACAAATTATAATTTACAAATCATATGTACCAAATAGCTTCAACTCGCCATACTCAAGCACTGGAACTTGATCATTTATTAAAAAAATATACATTTTAACTTCTTTAAGTGGAATTCTAAAAGTACCTTTAGTAGATGTAAAAATATGTGTCCCTCCTTTTGTGGTTAACAATTTTATGTTTCATAGTGAATAAAATATGTGGATTTAGAAATAAACTTAAAGGTTGTGTGATTTTTTTATTCTAAAAAAGATACTTATCTAGTTTCTATATATTTATCAGGTTGTGGTAAATGTACTTCATTCCACCATTTAGTGCATTTCCAACACTTGCACTTTTTGGGCGTTTGGATCTAGTTGACAATTGTAAGAAAGTGAAGAAAGAGATGAATAATGGATGAGGTTTGGTCTCTAAAAACCATTCAAAACTAATAATAACACTAATATTCTATGTGGTTTGCCTAACTAATGTTTTGGTCCCTAGCTTTAATAACTTATATGTTTAGAATAATAGTTTGTGTATATATAGTATGGTTGGTACTTGAAATGAATGTCACTTTGTTTTCTATCAAATTTTCAAAAAGCGACTAAATTACATAACCTCATTTCAAAAATGGAAAAAAATGTAGAAACAAAAAACAATTGCGGCACTTAATATTAAAATATCATACAATAAAAAACCAGAAAAATTACATTAATAAAAAAAGATTTGATTATTTGGACACCCCAAAATTATAAATTAGCATCCCAAAAGTTCTATACGGGTCGTATAGGGGGTTATATAGCCCTATACGGGGCGTATAACTTATACGGGGTGTATAACCCTATACGGGGCATATAATCCTATACGAGGCGTATAACCTATCTGACAGTCCCCTGAATTTTTCCTCGTAGTCAGTGTCAAAATTTATTATACGCGTCGTATAGCCCTATATGTGTCGTATAGGTTGATCGTATAGGGCTATACAGTGCGTATAACTCTTTGACAGTCTCCCTAAATTTCTCTCGTTTCGGTGTATTCAACCCTATACGTCGCGTATAAACCCATACCATATGCGATGTATAAGGGGATGTCGATATCTCTGGGTGAGTATCTCTATGACCAAAGAAAAATAACCCTTAAATTTGAATGCGATTACACCAATGCCATACTTTACTAAAGTTTCGCCCATAAAAAATTAAAGACTACTTTACTGTCAATACTTTACTGTTACTAAATTTGAATGCAATTACACCAATGCAACTATTCCTTACAAACAATAAAAATGCCACGTCTGACGTCTCCTCAAATAATTTATGGGTAATTACCAAAATAATCATTTGACCAAATCAAATTATTAAAATAACCGGTCAAAAATGAAGTTTATTAAATATAACAGCCAATCCTATCGCTCCACGTGTCTATCCCTAGCCGACGTGGCGAGAGATTATGAGAATCCCTCGCCCAGAAAAGCGTGCAGCGAGGGATTATGGGAATCCCTTGCTCATGTGTACATAT
>BJCM01084999.1:0-14493 GCA_018326385.1 Flaveria bidentis
GTCTTTATTGGAAAGTGCTTAGTTTCTTGGAAGAGCAAGAAACAGTCTACTGTTTCTCGCTCTACTGCAGAAGCAGAATACAGGGCAATGTGTTCAGCGACCTGTGAGCTGTTGTGGATATCCAATTTGTTGACCGAGTTGAAAGTAAAAATTGATTTACCTTTGACTTTGTATTGTGACAGTAAGGCAGCTATAGCTATAGCTGAGAATCCTGTGTTTCATGATCGTACTAAACACTTTGAAATTGACTTACATTTTTTGAGAGAAAAAGTAGCAAATGGGTTTGTTTGTCCTAAAAAAATTAGTACTGATAAACAGGTTGCTGATATCTTTACCAAGGGTCTTGGTAGTCAACAACATAGTGTGTTGTGTGATCAGTTGGGTATGATAAATCTGTTCAACAATTAAACCAAGGGGGCATGTTAAAAAGGCTGGTTGTAATTGTTGGTTTTATTATTGAAATGAAGTGATTCTTCAGGGTTAGCTTTGTATTGTTTCTTTTGTGCAGGGGCTCAAGTGTAACTCTTGCTTTTGTGCAGAGGCTCAAGTGTAACTCTTGGTATATAAGCTTGTGAGAATTCGTAATCAGTTAGAGCTGTATTTTGTTTCTTGTTATTCTTGTTGTGCTCTCACAGTTATCATCTCTCGATCTAGGGTTTGTTCCCTATTGTATTGTCTTCACAGTCTGTAAGTCTGATTGTATTGTTTTCACAATGACTAATAAGTAATCAGTTGTTGTACGTATTGTATTTCTGTAAGATCTTCAACTACAGTTGAAGATCTAGGGTTTTTGGTTGGGTTTTTTAGGGTTGGTAAATAATAAAAGTTTTCCACACCTGTTTTACCGCTATCTCTTGAGTTGTTCATGTTTATGAGGTTGAATGTTGTTTAGATAGTTTGATTTGTGTTTTTCTACACGTGTCAATGTGACTATGTGATAAGAGGAAGTTTCACCGTTTTTGTAAATTCTTATATAAATTGACTCTAGCATGTTTGGACCTCCTATCTACCAAGAACACCACCAAATGGTGTGTTCAAGATGGTTTACAAAGGTACTTCTTTTCAACTGATTGAGCTACCGGATTACTTCATGGCCCGTTTAAAAGCTTGTTGAACACGTGGGTTTTTAAGCTGATTTGGCAATATGATGATTAAAAATCTAATTATTTAAATTTAGTCTTTATACGTGTGTAACCATATTATTAAATATCTTTATATATAGATTCATTATATTTTGAGAAGTTTTATCATTTTGTATCATTATTATCTTACTAAATGTCAAATTTCAACATTCATATCCTTAATATATCCTATCCCATTTATTGATTAACTAAATTGTTACAAAATTTACTATTATTACTATATACTAATTATTTACTACTTTACATTCTATAATATAATTATAACATTAATAGATTTATTATTATGTGCATATATATTTTAACATTTATACATTATTACACCAATTCATCTATATTTTTTAATTCATGTTTGATTTTTTTTTAAAATTAATTTCTATACCACAAGATGCCACTCAAATCATGTACCCCTGGTTCAAAGCATTCTACAAATGATCCAGAGTTAAAGACAAGAACCTAAATGTGTTGTACATACCTTATCCACTGCATGATCATCCAACTATGATAGATGATCCTATGCGAGCATTTAGCGAGAACATATCAGTTTGTCCCTAAATTATGAAAAATAGTAGTCGGTTTAAGAATTGAGAGCCTGAAGATTAATGTAAGCTGAAGTAGAAGTCCTCATGGCGTTGACTCTAGAGAGGAACCTGCGAAAAACATGAAACATTTTCACTTTGTTCTTTTAATGTTTAATTTCAAGATTATTGAAAATAGGAAAATATAACGCTAACTAACATGCCCGAAACAACCATCACCGAGCGGTTTGCCTGCCTGATCTTTCAGTAGACGCACTTCATCTTCACCACTAATCCTATGTGCCTGTAGGAACTGAGAGAACTCTTTCGTCACTTGGCTGAGCCTGATTGGATACTGAGTGGTGAACTGGTGATGTGGCATCATCTATTGCCAGGTCATTCTGCGCCACCATGGTTCCCATGCTTATATATATATATATATATATATGAAACTTTTACCTAGGCCCATGTACTTATTGTCTTACCAGCCACTTAGTGACACATGTCACGGGGGAGGGTGTAAAAATGGAGATCAAGTATAAAGACAAATGTGATTGCATCAGTGAACTAGAAGTATGAAAATAATATGGTAAATGAATATATTAACCTCGAAATGGGAACTGTACAAATTAATATTTGACAATTACTATAACAATTCTGAGATTCTACACCTACTATCACAATATACATTGAGAAAAAATATGAAGTGAAACACAAAATTTGATGTACAAGATACTACTAAGTCAGAGTTAAAACGTAATTTTGAAGGGGAGTGAAGTCAAAACCTTTGTTAGAGCATCTGCAACAGTTTCAAACATCCAGTGGAGTTGGCTGCAACCACCATGTCCGATTTTTGTCTCCAGCAGACACTTGAAACAAAATGATTGCTTTCAATTTCGGTCTCTTTACCCGTAATAGGATCAATAGATCCAAACTTGTGGGAAGTTATAGGCATAGGTAATGATCTATAATAAGCAAACACCTGAAAACAACAAACAGTTGATGCTAACCGTCTATAAGAAGACAAAATTATGCATAAAGTAGGGATTATACCTCATTAGTTTCTGAACCACATGCAATGTATCCATCAGCAACAGATAATCCAACAAAATTCTGAAGATACAAATTTTTTATTAAGAATGTAGCATAAGTGATTATGTGAACCAAAATAGAGAAACATACCTTCTCATTAGTATGACCTTTAAAGGTTAAGATGCAACTGCTGGTTGATAAACAACCAAAATCAGTTTCACCGAGGTCCCAAAGTTTTAGTGTGTTGTCGGTTGATGCAGTAACAAGGGTCCCATAATCCAAGAATTTGACATAACTAACAGCTCTGTCATGGCCAGATAAGGTACATGTGGGCGTAGAAACATTTCGAAGATCATAACAATAAGTTTTATAATCAGCAGACCCAAAAGACAGCAAATTTGTGGAGTAAGGAGAAAATTGGACACAGCAGACATTTGCAACGGTTTTGATTGTGGCTAGGCTCTTTTTCTGCATATAAAAACAACATTATAATATTTGAGTAACTTATGTAGAAATTTCTATTACTTGATAAAAAAAGGGGAAAATAAATATCTAAAACATCCAACAATAATAAACCAAATTTATAATGAGTTTATTTATAATTATGATAATGGGGAACCTAAATTAGCACTTTCAAGGGAAGTATAAGAATAATATATACGTTGATATAGAAACCAGATTTTTCAACAATTAGGAAGAAAAAACATACCTCATTAATGCTCCATAGTTTCACAGAACAATCGTCACTTCCACTGGCAAATTTTATAGGGTCAACTTGAGAAAAGTCAACAGACCATGCTCTCCTTTCATGCTCATAATGATGAGAAACTGTTTCACCAATGCCAGCATCCCATATCTGGGCCCATCCATGAAATTATATAAGGAACATTAGAAATAATCAGTTAGGAATCCATAAGTCATGAAGTGCTTTAATTGCCTTCTATATGCTTTAAAGGTAATAAAGTTTTAAAACTTTATCTTTTTTTTCTTTACATGAATTGCTTTCCTCTTAAAATCCACCTAATCCTACACATGGAAGGATTTGAATCCACACCACATTTGTGGAGGGCGATCACCATTGCCACTAGGCCATGGGCTTTTAAACTTTATCTCACCAGTGTATGTTCTTCTGATTAGTATTTCTATCCGTCTAAATTGCCATTTCAGAAGCATTTCATTGTGTTTTACATTTTTAGGAAAATTATCCAGACGCAATCAGCATTGATATCTTGTTAATCAAACAGAAGGAAACAATATGGTAATAACTTAAGGAGTAATTGAAGACACATTATGGCAAATATGACATTCGTCTATTTGCACGAGATGTATTTATATAATTATATGTACCGTAGTTCATATTTAAGCATGAAATTATTAAATGTACTAACCTTGACCACACCATCATAGTCTGTTGAAGCTAGATAATTTCTGATATAACTATTCCAACAAATGGAACTAAGCTTTGAATTGTTTGACATCTCAACAGCTGGATAATGAATGTCAACAGAATCATTCAATAAAGCATGAAAATCATATACTTTGATCTTTTTTGCCACTCCAGCAGTTGCAAAATAATTTTCATCTCGGTCAAAACCAAGTGAACATACAACATTTCCCATACTACCAAAATCACCATTCCTTAAAGTACCCCTGACTTCAAACCTACTATAACGAGCATATTTGCACAAACCACTAAAAAAGACCCCAAGGCGATCTAATGGCCTCTTGTCAGCTTCTATCTTTTTTGTCACAATATTATTCTCCCGACTTCTTAGAACTTCATGCTCTCCAGATTCCTTGATATTACCGGGGTCAGGATTCCCCATGGTGGACCTCATCGAAAAGTAAGCATATTCAAGATGATTTATATTCTTTATCAATGGTGATCCACCAATACTCGAAAATGGAGATGATATCATTTTTCCACCAATAACTGAATAATTTTCTTGATTGGAGAAATTCGGTCCAGATTCATGAAAAGTCAATATATTATTTGGTCGTCTTGACTCGATCTCTGAAATGTCAGATTCTAAACAGTTAATATCTTCAACTAATTTTGTGGCATTTTTTTGCTTTTGTTCTTTTATAGATACAAGAAAATGCATCATTAAATCTGATTCGGTATCTTCATGAGAAATGGTTGATGACAACTGTTCCACAGATGACTGTTGCATTCCTCTTATAAGCTCAGACTGTAGGATGTCCCTGTTAAAAATTTAATCAATGCATTTTAGGTTAGAAGTAAAATAATGGTTTTTAAATCAAAAGAGGGGGGGGGGATGCAACACTATCACATCATCATTGCACTTGATCAGTACTATTATCACAACGATTTTGGCATAACAGGTAAAGTATTAAAGTAATATGAGACAGAAACATGTGACAGTAGTCTTATATAATATATGAGAAGATTTTACAGCCAACAAAAGCCAAACAATACCTAGTTGTTGGGCGTAACGACGGTTCAGGGTGAAGCAGCCAAAGACAGAATCCAGCTTCCTTGGAATTCTCTGTCAGGTAACTAGGAGGAAGGATCCTCTGCCGTAGGTCCATCATAGCAATAGAATGGGCTCTAGCAGATTCAAAAGACCCGAGTAACTGAAAATCAAGAAACTACCAAATAAGTTGAAAGGAAGCACCTTTCTGTTTAAACACTGTTAAACAGAAGAATCAAAATTATAGATGGAAAAAGGTATGAAAAAACTATTCTTTTTAAGCTAACTCAAAATGTAATGACATTTATGAAGTGCCATTTACTGGCACACAGAGGAAATCTCATGTAAGAAACCCAATAACCAAAGAATGCAAGTCAATTACAAGTCAAACAGTCAACTTGAATAAGATCATTACTACTTTTTTCCTAAATGACGTGCCACATTGAAGTATGACTATTTATTTTTGAGTCTTTCTAAATTAGCTGTGATGTGTCAAAGCCTGGTATATTCTTATTCCTGGCCAATTAAGTTTTTACTCTTTTTGGTTTAAAGTTCAAGTCTCTTCTCCAGTTGGCACCACGTGGACCTGCTATACTAAACAGTAGTGGTTACTATATATGATCTACACCATTTAAGAAGGGGAAAAATTGTAAAATTCTCAACTAACAAATCAGTGCGCAACTGAACACATTACAAGCCCAAGTTCTACATAAATTTTTGTTGCTACAAAATTAACAAGCATCAGCAGAACATTCTCAAATAGTTATAAGAAGTGAAAAAGAAAAAAAGGCTGCAATAAAACACAATGCGCACCTCAAATAGAAGAACGCCTAGCGAATAAACATTTGAAGACAATGTGGGGCACCTCTCTATAGATTCCTCTGGACTGGCATACCACTGTTCTTCTAATGCATCACCCCCATAGTTAGTCATGCCTTCGATTGTATACATATTATCTCCTTTAGAAATATTTTCTTCGTTAGATCCATACCCAGAATCTTTGAAACCAGAATTTATTGCAAATTGAGGCCACCTACAAAATGAGTTTCTGTTTTCCCCATGCTTTGTTCTTTTTGAGCTTTGGCTAGCATCAATAAGAAGCTTGTGCTCCGATTCTCTCTTCTTATCTCCATTGTGGCACAAATTACCGAATTCTTTGCTCCAAATATTAGGCGAACCCATGTACAAAACTTGATTTGGTGGCATCAACTTGAAGCATGATGGACGTAAGGCTAGCAAAGCTTCTCCACAAGAGTGAGATGAATCTACCAGATCTAAAATCTGCTTAAATATATGCATGCTCTTTGACTTGCCTGCCTTGTTCTGACCAGATTTCAGCCATTCTCTCAGACTCAATGGTTCATGAACACTAGAACGGTGACAGGAAATTTCCTTACTAGAATCATGTGCAGAATTACAATCCATTAAAGTGGCCTTTGGATTATTCTGATCACGAATATGAACAAGAGCATCACGAGCTGGGCCTGGCCCACTGCAAATGACACCCTTCCCCTTCAATGTATTTTTCACAAAATATTGAGAAACCCCTGATTGAGAAAGCATCTTTGTTCGAATCACACTAGGAGATACCAACGTATTGCATGAAGCAGGTTCTTTAACTTCACATTGGGAATGGTTCATTCTGTTGATGTGAATTTCAGTTTGTTGTTTATTGGAATTATGCATTTTATCTGGGAAGAAAGCGTGACAAATGTTATGTGGACTATGCATTTTTTCTTTTGTGCCTGAAGCACCTGTCTCCAAGTTGCCACTGCTGTAATTTCCCACTGTTAACTCTTCAACAATTGCCCCTGTATCACCCAAGCAACGAGTGCTGGTGCACGCATGCTCTGACGTATCAACCCCATCCACATTTTTTCCATCCTTATACAAGCCTGTTGTGCTGTCCTGAATATTAACATCACTAGGGATAACCATTTCCTGCACGTTTGAACTTCCATGCTTCGTTAAGAATCCACTCTCGTTGGTCAGGAACCGTTTCCTATCAACAACATTAACTGCAGTCGCTTCGTTATCTACTAATTGATCCATTTCCTTGAATGAAACTTCATTCAGTGTCAATAAGCTCTATGGTCTACACCTACATATTAATTAAACCGTAAATTTCAGCAAACTAAGGTTTCAGATCAAGTAGATCTCAAATTCATGACAATATGATGCATAACTAATCCAAATGCTGGTAACTGACTACACTTTGACTTTAAACTAAGGTTTTTAAAGCGATACTTGCTACCTCCAAAATGACACTCAACTTATGATACAACAGATTAAACCAAAAAGACAACTAACAAACAAATATAACACATTTCAAAACAGAAGAATCAGATTCAACTTTGAATTCACCTAAACTTTAGGTCTAAATGATACAAAACAACATCCAATCCCAAAACATTCACACAGAACGAATCAACCAAAGAACCCTAACCGAACTACTAATTTTCAGTTTTTTAATCCAAATTACTTCTACAAGATAATCAATCATTAAGAAAGCTATCAAACTAGTAAAACTCAACTCACCGAACTCTAAATCGCTCAGCACAGGAGCGGAATCATAATCAACCAATCAAATCATATACGAATCGATAAGAGATAATAATATTAGAAACCTTCACTTTATAATACTTGAATTGAAAACTGTAACGAATTTCATACCTTCGTTGTCGTCGAAGATGAAATCGAACAATAATCTATTGATTCAGAGGAGACGAGTTTATAGTTCATCAAAATTTGTAGCCATGGAGAACGCAAATTACTGTTTATAGAGTTGTTCATGATATTCCTTCAACACGAGAACTTTGCAAAGAAATATCTTAAGATAGAAGTTTCTAATATTACGGGCATGTTTGTGAAAACCATTCTTTTTTACTTTTTGATTTTTTTAGGGATAAAAGTAACAAAATATTTCTTCAAAAAATTTTAAAAGTTAATTTTTTAATTTTTTTGGAGGGGTATTTTGGTCTGTTTACCCTTCCAAAAAGTCAAAAGATAAAAAAAGAAGATTTTGCCAAACATCCACTATAACTTTTTATTATTTTATAGTTTTAAATAGGTAAGACCAACGTAAATGGTAACCACTAATTACCGCTTTATTATTATTCTTAATCGTAAATGATTTTGTCTTAAAACAATTCTTATTTACTTCTTTTTAACTATAGCTTGTATGATTCGAATCATTTAGTTTTTTAGATTAAGAGAAAAAAATTGTAATTTGATACGAATTGTCAATAATTTCTAGGGAGATTTCGTTTGTTAAAGGTGAACTTGTGTATTATTATATTTAGAGTAAATTACACTTTTGGTTCTTGTGGTTTTTTATAAATTTGGAATTGGTCCCTCAAGCCTTTTTTTTATAGATTTGATCCCTAAATGCAAAGTTTGATTACATAATTGGTTCATATGTTTAACTCTAGTTAATATATCATGTTAATAAACACATGTGTCTAATCCCTCCCATGTAAATTATGAAAGCCTATCAGATTCAACTTGCTTTTGGATTTGATTTTATGTTTATGGACAACTTACATATGCATCATATTCAAGTGTTTTATTAACCTTTTGAGCATACTAAATTACCATACCAAAGCATACCAAGTTAACAAGTCGTATGGATCATTTGAGCATACTAAACCACTGATTTCATGAACTTTCGATAACCATTCAACATACCATTTGAACATACCAAGTTAACATACCAAAATGCAAAACATTGAACTTCTGATAACCATTAAACATACTAAAAACCCAGTTGCATAAACTATTGATTTCATGATTGCATTCTTTTTCACTTCCAAAAATAACAAAAAATGAAAAAGAACCAACTAATTCCTAGCATATACTTCAATCTTCTCTTATTAATGTCACTTGAGCTTGCCTTTTCTTTGTAACTCTCGATGGACTTCAACAATTCAAGGATGATTTGCGTAGCTCTTGCACACATTGGTGGGTCAACCCATCCAACAAAGCCACAATTTTCCCCTTCTAGCACAATAATAGAAGCGATGACCCGGATTTCTTGTCATCCAAGACGTAACAATTGATGTTGGGTAGCCATTGAACAAATCACCATCTTTGAATCTCCCTTCCAATACTCCGATCGAAGCTCTGAACTTTTTGTGAGATTTCTAGGGCTTTAAAATGAAGGATTGAACCCGTTGACGGCTGCTTTACCAAAGAGGATGGGGGTAGATGCAAAATGACAAAAAAGTCCTTAGTTACACCTTATCTAACCTTTTTAATGGTAATATATTAAGTAGAGTTAAACACAGAAACCAAATATGAAAGCAAAGTTTGCATTTAGGGATCAAATCCATAAGAAAAAAGTTTTAGGGACCAATTTAAATTTATAGAAACCACACCATTAGTGAATTTACTCTTAAATTTATAATTATAGATTTATAGCTTGACTTAAAGTATTCACAACCCATTTCTTATATTTTTTTATATAATTACATTAAAAATTACTATTTTTTTATTCTTTTCAACTTTATTATTACTTTTTCTCTCTCCTCTACTTCCAACTATTTAAAATATATTAAAAATATTATAGAGTTTTGAACAATATTTCCCCAAAATACAAATTGAACAGTAATTTTCCCATATCCTTTACCCATAACCACTTATAACTATATCATATAATATAGGAAACACACTCACAAAAATATAGAGAACGGGTTGTGAATGCTCTCGTATAGCTATTTATAGAGCCAGAATTTCATACGGCTGATTATCAAGTTTAACTTGACTCATAAGTCTAACAACTATATTATATTTTGAAATATAAAATTTTATGTATTATTAAATTTATAATTATAAACTAGATATTGTTATAATATATAATGATATTTTTTACATAATAATTATTAATATACCTGAGCTATGCTTGAGTGTACCAATGGATAGTTGACCCAATAATATTTGAGTGTGTTGATGCTCCATCTTTTAGAGGTTGAAGATTCATAAATTTTTATAGGATTTTAAGTGGATTTACGAGTAGATTAAAAAGTTGTTTTACAAAAAAAACAAAGTTTGAGGATGTAAAAGCCTAATTTGAGTATCGTTTACACCATAACAAATTTGAAAAGCTTTGATACGCTTTTTACATGATTAAAATATGATAAAATCTGTGAATTACCCAATAATACATTGCAAAATATTATTTTTTTTTCAATTACGGATCCGTTAACGTATATGACTGATTATAAGATCTAATTAGTTAGTTTAAACTTTATTCTTATCGTATCACCATCTGTTCATAATTCACAAATAAATTGAGGTGTACCTAAAAGAGTAAAAGAGTAAAAATGAAAAGTAATTTCAAATACGTACATACATACATGTTACCTTCATAGGATATAAATCAAAATGTTAACCCTTGTTTACTGGGATAACTCATTAACCAACTAGAGGTCCACAACATGTCACGACGTTACTGTAGGTTAGAGTTACAATGATAAAACCACCGGTCCATAACAAACATTAAAGATTTTTTTTAAAAAAAAATATAGCAAGACTATACTTGAATCAATGATATTAAACGATTTATTCAACGGTGTAATTTGTATAAAATAATAAAATCATACAAAAAGTTAAGAAGATTTAAAAAACATGGAAGTTTTTTTTAAAAATGGATGTAAATTTGGAAATAGGGAGAAATCGTTAAAACAGTAGTGTAACATAATGTAAAAGTTCATTACATGGTATAATTACGATGTAGGTATTCTTTATATTATGATTAACGGGTTATCGTGATAAACAAAAACTAACATAAAAAACTTTACCCTATCTTCATAAAGCATGAAAAAGTGAACGTGACTCGTACTTTATTTAATTCGTGAAAAGAAATAAATTACTTAATTAAATAAGTATATACATTTATAACATAAAGTATGTAAATCAATACAATATCAGGGAAAAATGAGTTTTATCTAATTCACTTTCTAGTCTATTCATGAATTTTTTTATATTATAAATTGTATTTTAGTATTGAGTTGGTCGGATGGTGACCAGAGATTTTAGTGGCGTTTGAAAGACGCACGTAGCCATCGCCATTATAGAAACACAAAGTGGGTCCACCCCACATCCCTTAAGTGTATGCATCCAATAGAATCACAAACCACCCAAAAGAGGAAACAAATAAAACAACTTCATCTATCCATTTTCTATAATATTTATTCTAAGAAGTTATTATCCCATGCGCTCTTGCCATACTTAAAAAAGATATTCGAAGTTATATTCGAGACTTATTGTTGTTTCTTCACCATTCTCCCACATTCCAAACGATAATATGAATCCGTCGTTCGGGTTATCGTCTATACATTTTTTAACTATATACGTATTCCGTTTAGTTTAACACTTTTCAAGTATTGTACTGGTTACATCAATACTTTTAGTATATTCGTAATAACATGTATCACTGAAAGTATCTCAACCATGCCAACCGAAAACCGGTTGCACCAAAATTCGGAATCTTGGTATTCACTGATAATGAAATACAATGGGACAAAAGGTCAAAATAAAAAGGTACACTAAGATACATGATTATATAAATCATGATGTAACTTGGTGTGCATTTTTGTTGGACTATATCTATAGAACAATATAACAAAATATACCAATTTACTAACTCATTGTGACTTTTGTGCACACTATTAAAAATTCACTTACCTAGCTAGACTTCAAGATGAACAAAAAGCTAAGTCTGCATCAAGCTCGTGTTGTTTTTTCTTCAACTTATCTCTCACTTATGGTTTTCAAGTTAGAGATAGACAAAAGAACCGGTTCGGAAACCGAAACCATCAATTTGACCCGATTGCTAAACTTGTTTTGCTTTAATCAATTTAAACCGTAGGTTTGTGAATAGTTTTTAACCCTATTTGGTGAAACTAATTTCAACCTGATAAAACCCAACTACAACTGGTTTCAACCCGATTTAAACCGGTAATTTCCCCTCAGTAGGACCGGTTTCAACCGATTTAAACTGTCATTTCCCCTCACTAGGACCAGTTTCAACCCAGACCTAAGGGTGCAAACGAGCCAAGCCGCTTGTGAGCTACTCGGGAACGGATCGATAAAAAGCTCGAAATGAGCTGAGCTTTACTGAACCCGAGCCGACCTTGAGCTTGAAAAAAATGCTCATTTAATTATTGAGCCAGAGCTTCATGTAAAGAGCTCGAGCTAGCTCGTGAGCCTAAACAAGCTTTTTATTTATATATTTTTATTTAATTTATTAAATATATTATATAATTAATATCTATTATTTATAAATTATTGATAAAAAGTTAAATAGTATGAATAATGTTATATATAAAATATAAATTATATAATTTTAAATATGTATCAATATTAAATATAAAAATATTAAAAATTATATTTAAATAAATAAATAAGCTGAGCTCCTGCTTTAAAAATAAAGAAAATGAGTCGAGCTTGAGCTCTACTGAGTCGTCACGAGCCGAGCTCGAGCCCATATGAGCTCGAGCTCGACTTGACTTGTTTGCATCCTACCCGGACCTTTAGAAAAACCGATTTTACTTTTGTTTACCCAATCCAAGATTTGTACACCCCAATTTCAAGTCAACATCATATTTTCTACATAATGCCAGACTACCTTCACATTCCTCCTTAATTAGTCCTCACTCTACGACACCTAGAGGCTAGAGAGACACAAAACGTATCTTGGGCCGTGTATTGGGCCTCGTTACTTTTCACTTCTCATTTCTCAGCATGGCCATCAGGCCATGTGCCTCAAAGCTAGTTGCTGTCCATCCGCCCATACAATAATGGCCTATTAGGCCTAATGGGCCAAAGCCCACTACACTTTCTCAAATCCTATAACGTACTGGACCTTGGGGCAAACAAAACTAGACACTTCTTCAAAATGCATGATTGCAATTAAAAAAAACTAAAAGCAAAATTTGTACTCGGTTTCGTACCAAAAAGACCCTAACCAGTTCCAAGGGGTAGGGATACACCTCCACGCATACCTGGGTCCTTGGAAAACCTGGTTCCGAAAATACCCGATTCGTACTTGAGTCCAGGTCTGGCCCAAAACCCAAAACATGCACCTCTAATTGCAAACCAGCCGCTACATTTGTGAACATAGTATGCGTGTGAATACAAATGTTAATTTTGTGGTGATAAAACGATACATCGGTCATATATAATCACAATCACACACATAAATTGGTTTGAGAATTGCCTCTTCTCTTAACTCTTTCATTATTATTAAAGCTAGAGCTTACAACCAACCTAAACGACTATCCCTATAGTCTATATTATTAAAACTACCCGAAAACAAAGTTAAATTCTAGACAATAAAAAGAGTAATAAAAACTAGACCTATAGAGAAAAGATAATAAATAAAACTTATATAATCCCTTCCAAAGTGCTAGCTCCTAATTCTTTTCATCTTTTGTGATACAATATAATTTATGCCAATAGCTTTTCAGGTGAATTGATGTTGTTTCACATGTAAATCAGTGTTAACCGATGTTACGCACATCGATATAGCATCAAAAGTTCAAATCTATGTTGTGTATAAAATATGATCCAATAGAAGATTATATGCTCCTTTCATGTATTAACTCATTTTGTACATGAGAAGTGTCATTTAATGCTTAAATCTTTCAACTCAAGATAGTTTATGTCATTAGTTGCTATTTAAATAGTCCAACATACTTGAAACATCACCTGTTACATAAAGCGGTTTGATAGTGACATGAAAAAAAGGTGCGTATATAGATGCATTAAACATAAGACATACAGTAAGCAGTAGGAGGTCACAAAAGAGGGAAAAAGGTACAAACGAATCACATCTTACAAATTTTAAGGTAATTATGAATGCGAAAATAAATTGCAACGTGAACTAGTCAATATTTTATGACAAAAGATTTTAAATTGCATACAAATATCATTACAAGATTGTATTTAGCATCTACGGTTCAAGTGGGGAAATTAATGGACGGAAAGAACTAACTATGAATGTGTATAAAGCGTGTGAAGTGTATATGAAAAGTGATTGGATCTTTCACACAAAATTGGTTTAAATTTATAAAAACAAGTTCTATTAAACTGATCAATTGCTACATTAAAGTGTATCAAGGCTGTCCTCAAGAATCATTGAAGTATTTTGAGCCATGGTGAGTAGGAAAAATGAGCTTCTATAACACAAAGTCAATACTCCGTATGTAAAACGTTTTTAGGATTGTTAATGAACTCTAAATTTTAATAGGCTAGAATAATTAATTTGTTATTGGGTATTAGATTAAGTTTAGATTGGGTAAATGATGGTTAACTAAACTAATTAAGTTTGTTAACATGCTCTAAGATTTAATAGGTTATTTTAATTAA
>BJCM01085001.1:0-11625 GCA_018326385.1 Flaveria bidentis
CTTTTAATTATATAACTTACACACACTATTATTATTTGATGTTATTTAACCAACTTAAATAACATTACAAATAATGTCCATGAACAAAATATCCTTATAAGTTGTTCTATCTCACATACAATTTATTTAGAAAACCCATTTTCTAAATTGATGTAATTATTTAATTTCATGATCATATCATCAATTAAATATTTATTGGTGTTTGCTAAACTTGTTATTGGGTATGACCCGACTTGGATCATAACGTACTAACCACATCAATGTTCTATGTGTCTTGGGCATAAAATCCAACATTATGTGGTTTCTTGTGTTGTTTACCCTTGGCACATGCCATACATTTTTCAACCACAGAAAAGTCCTTTAAAGGTAATCCCCTAACAAGTTTGTTTTTAACTAATTTGCTTATATTTTTGAAATTAACATGGCCCAATCTGCGATGCCATAGGAAAGACTCGGAAGTGGAAGCTTTGGACAAAAGACAAGTAATGGTAGACGTTGACTCCTTTGAACCCATGTCAAGAAGATATGTGTCATTCTTCCTTGGAGCCCGCATTAAGACCATCTCTTCTGGAATATCAATCTTAGATTTCAGAAAGAGACATTCATTGGACTTGAACAAGACGAGAATGTCTTTATCACAAATCTAAGAGACACTCAACAGATTAAAAGCGAGTTCAGGGACAAAGTTGACTTTCTCTAAGGTAAGAGAGCCGTTGGAAACTTCCCCTTGTCCAACCATTTTCCATCCTTTCTTGTCGCCAGCAAAAGCGACATAACCTCCATTGATTATTCGGTAATTGGTCAATAAGTCCTTTAGCCCCGTCATGTGTCTAGAGCATCCACTATCAACATGCCATACACTGTTTACAACCTTAGTGGATGTCTCCTGCAAAGATGTCATAGATCAAATTAACCAGTTGAAACGAGAACCCAAGTTTGAACAACTTTGGGTTTAGGACAGGTTGTCTTCTTACAAAAGAAATTATTAACCAATTGATTCAATCTACTCCCAAATGAATGCCTATTAACATTTCTATGATGAAGCTCAGGACATTGCTTAATTACATGATTAGCTTTACCACAACGAAAACAGTGTGATTTAACTCTAGGCCTGTTAAGCAACAAGGTAGGAATTTTATAAATGTATATTTCCTCATCACATTCAGACAATCTAGAATCTACATCACTATAAGTCTCATACATGTCTTTAGGTATGTTTTTATTTACAAAAGAATGATTATTTCAAAAAATGAAGTATCATCATCAGAAGTACATGTGGTACTAGTACCACTCGTACTTGCCTCAGATGATGACACTACCCTTTCATTTAGTAAAGAAATATTAGTTGGGGTAAAAGATAGAATGGGATGGAAAAAGAATTTTTCAAAACAATTACTTTTAGCTTTCTCTAAACTTTTCACAGTGGAGTCATTCATGACATCAACACAATCAGAAGAGATATCACCATTGCAATGCACATTATTTAACGAGAAAATATAAATATCCCTAGAACAAGATGAGACAGTGTCTGCTACATATTTACTTGAAACAAAGACAGAATTTAAACTAGATTTATTATCTAAGACATAATGCTGCAAATCGAGTGTACTAAAACTAGTGCATCCAAGCCCGCTAGTCGGTCCATAACCATAGTCCTCACGAACATGCTTAGTGTTCACACCTTCTAAACCTGCAGACATACTATTAGTATCTATAGTGATCAAATTATTAAAAGGATGAGTAGCAGGCATAGGAGAATAATAGTAAGTACTAGGAGGAGGATAAACCTTAGTATTTTCATATCCCAAACCTGTTTTAATCCTAACCCCCCTTTGAGATTTGCATAAACCATCATGTTTCATCCCCGATATTGTCCATTTATCAAGCTTTGACTGAAGTTTGCTTGTTTCAAATTTAGCAAGAACGACCCTTTCAGTCAAAGTGTTGATCTCAACATTTCTTTCCAAAACGATTCTTTTTAAATGATCATTTTCTGTCAAAGCTTCATTTAATTTTATAAAATACTTAGACTCGTTTACTTTAAGCTCTATAATAATTCATTTTAAATCTTTTTCATTATCAATTAACAAAGGATTAGCTTTGTATACTCTAAATAGCCTAATTTTGCATGCAGGAGAACACATGTCCTAAACTACCTCATAAGGAAGTCCCATCACCACCTTTTCTACTGCTAAAGCTTTCTCAAATTGGCACACCAGAGTACTCAACTTGTTTTCCCTGACATGGCAACAACATCATCTTTTCCATTACTTTACTCAGTGGATTGATTTCCTTCTTTCTGCTTCTTCTCATCCTCACCTTCTATCACCAATTTCCTCTTTCACCCTCAAAGATACTTCAACTTCACCTCTAAGTTCTTTGAACAAATCAAAATCATCTTCACAGCTCACCTTCTTCCTTTCTTCCACAATCTCAGCCACCAATACTTGATTAATTTTCTCTCTCGTCTCTTCAACCTCAGCACTCCAATCAAAGTTAGAAATCAAAGCTATCTCTTTCTTGGGATTCATCTCTTCTTTATTCTCGCTTGAAACCAGTCGTGGAACTCCTGAGTTACTAGGACCAGTGACGATCGGCAATGGACATTCACGTTTGAAGTGTCCAACTGTTTGCAATTAAAACACCTCAGTTTAGACATATCAAACCCCAGTTTGGAGTTAAAACTTTGACCTCCGAAGTTCTTCCTTCCAGTGCGCTCCATGAATCTTCGGGCTCTAAGTGTCAGCATTGCCACTTGCCACTGAATGTCAGTCTCTTCAAGATCATCAGGATCCACCTGATACATATCATCCATTGTCATCCCTTTACCCTTCAACTCCCCTGCCACCAGGGCTTCAAAACTTTGAACAAAGATACCAAAAAGTGCCATTGTCTCGGAAGGAACTGACGTTTCAGAATTAGCTTTCAGAGTGACTTGATCTCTCTTAGCACTACCACTACCTTCAGAATAATCAACAATATTCACTCTACCTTGTTGAGATGCTTGCATTGGAGAGCTTGCAGCGGAAGACAGTAATGCAGCATTCTGAGTGAAACCGGATGTAGGAATCATGGTTTGGTTGAATTCCCTTCTTTTCATGTCAAGCTCAAAGGACTTAAGCTTATTAATGATGTTCATAAGTTTGTAGTTAATGAAACCTCTTTCCTGCTTTTAACATTCTCAGTTGTAGACTCCATTGCGATGGAAGAGAGTCCAATAACCTGTTAACCTGCTCAATATTGGATAGTTCTCATCATATTTCTTCAGTGTGCTAGAAACTGTCAGAAAACGATTTGTAAGATCTGTCATGCTTTCATTCTTGTATCCACAAAAGAGTTGAACTCCTTCTCAGCTTGAATACCCTTGTCTTTTACCAGCTTATCGTTACCATCATAGAACTCACAAAGAGCATCGAATAAAGATTTAGCATTTTTATGTTCAGCAAATCGATTGTAGATGGATGGTGTGAGACATAGGGTTAGTGCTCCAAAAGCTTTGTGGTCTCTATCAATCAGCTTTAGATCTTTCTCGTTGAACATGGCTGGGTCCTTATTTTGACACACGACATCACCAACAGTGACAGTTGGTATATGCGGACCGGAGATAATAGATTCCCATTGGTTATGGTCGGTGTAGAAGAAAAAGGCTTTAAGACATTGCCTCCAATCTTTAAAGTTGTCTCCGTTTATGAGTCTCGAAGGCCAGGTAGGAGCCACACATTCTAAATCGACAAGGGTGAGAGAAGTCATCTTTGACGTTCTAGTTTCACTGAACAAATGGTAATTTCACAGGAAATAGCTAGTTTCGCAGAGCTAGTTTCGCAGAGCTAGTTTCGCTAGTTTCACAGAGAAAGATTGTTTCGCAGTGTAGGCTAGTTTCACTGGGAATTTTCAGCAGCAGTTTCGCTAGACAAATGCTTGAGACATCTTAGTTTCGCCGACAATTTCGCACGAAACAAGCTTGAACTTTCGTTCAATGATACTTTCGACAACAATTTCGCTTGTAATATGCACACAAGCACTGTTGAACTTACATTCAAAATCACTCCTTTCGCAGGGATGCTGAAAACAACTACAAAGTGTAAAACACTTGTAGTTTTGCTGGAAGATACTGCAGTTTTGCCGGATGAAGATGCAGTTTCACTGGATGAATCTAAAAGGCTTCTTCAATATGAAATCAATCTGAAATCACCTAAATCTCAATGGATTTGAGATCTGATGATTAACAGAGTTTTCCCAACCAATAACAAGCCAAATTCAATCAAATTCCATATCAAATACACTCAAATTTGATTTGGAATTGATGAAATAATGATATTGAACAAAAACAAGCAAAAACCTCAAACAATCAAGAGCGCTAAGGCACTGATACCATTTTGTTGGTCCATTTGATCGTTTTAAAGTATAATTGATATGTTTAAACTTTCAATATCAAAAATAAAAGCCAAAAAATTAAGATGAAGAAGAATGATCACAACCACTAAAGTATTCAAACATAAACAATCAAGGATCCAATACAATCAATAAAAATAAAGCTAAAATATAGTTCAGTGAAATGACAATTTATAGAGGTATCTTGCAACACAAATATTCGATTAGGGTTTTGCAAGGATACTCAACAATGAGGAGGATCAAAACTATATATACAAGTCATAGCTTCACTGATGGTTTCGCTTTCAGCGAAATTATGTTGCCAAAATAATAGATTCCCCTGACAGAAACAACAGTTTCGTCGGGTGAACTCGCTTGGCAGCTAACTAAACAAAATAAACAACAAAAAAAGTAAACTAACATTAAACCTATTACAATAGAATATATACAAAATCTAAACTAAAGTAAGTCCAACCTATAAATGATCTTCAATAAAAGCATGTCTTCAAAAGTTTTCGGAAGATAATTTCTCTTCACTTCTTGGCTTCGGAAGACTTTGTCCTTAAAGCTTCAGAAGAATTCAGTCATCAAAACTTCCGAAGTCAACAAAACTTCCAAAATATTGAAGGTCAAGTCTAAGCTTCCAAAGGTGGTGTGAAAGACAAAGAAATACCAAGTGATTGAAAGTTCTCCATCAACATCAGCAAAAGATCCTTAAAACATGACTATAGGATCTATCTATGTTACATTACCTTCAACTTCTTTTGATGAACCCTAGACAAATAAGGCTTGGGTTTCCAAATGTAACTAACCATCTCTTTTGTGCAGGAACAGCTAAAGACAAACAAAATCATACGGATCATTGATAGTGGTTATTCCATGCACATGACAGACAATAAGTCACTACTCCAAAAGTTTGAAAAGATTGATGGAGGACCAGTTTCTTTTGGTGGAGATATTGGTGGTCACATTACTGGAATGGGCAAGGTCACAATGGTAAGCTCAGCATTGAAAAGGTAAACTTTGTCAAGGAGCTTGGATACAATCTTCTGAGTGTATCTCAAATTTGTGATCAGAGTCATAACATGTTCTTTACTGAGCATGAGTGCATTGTTCTTAAGACCGGAGTGGTCATTCCTCATGAGCATATCCTGCATAGAGTCCCCAGGAAAGGGAACATGTACAAGATGGAATTGCAAGAAACATCTCCCTCAGGAGAAGTTTCATGTTTTCAGTCTAAAGAAAATAGTGATGAGTCTTTCCTCTGGCATAAAAGAATGTGTCATGTAAACTTTAAAAACATGAATAAATTATTAAGAATGATTTGGTAACTTGAATGACAAAGAAAGAGTTTACAAATGATGACCATTGTGTGCATGTCTGAAAGAGAAGCAACACAAGGTATCTCACAAGCCAAAGGAAAAAACTCCATCACTACTCCACTACACTTGTTACATATGAATCTCTTTGGCCCACTAGTGTAATAAATCTAGGAAGGACCTCTTACTGTTTGGTGATCACAAATCACTTAACAAGATTCACTTGGGTCTTCTTTCTTAGAACTAAGAATGATACCCCTAAGATTCTGAAGAATTTTATCTTGAAGATTGAGAATCAATCTGATCACAAGGTCGAAACCATAAGATGTGATCAAGGAACTTAATTCAAGAACCAAATCCTTGATGCATTTTATAATGAAAAGGTTATTACAAGACAATATAGTGCTCCTAGGACTCCTCAGCAAAATAGTGTTGTTGAGAGGAGAAACATGACACTGATTGAAGCTGCAAGAACTATGTTATCTGACTTTAAGTTGCCCATCACCTTCTCGGCAGAGGCTGTCAACACTGTCTGCTATGTGCGGAACAGAGTTTTAGTGGTTCAGACACATGGTAAGACTCCATATGAACTTTGGCACAAGAGGAAACCTTTCATTATTTTCTCAAGTCATTTGGATTTCCTTGCACCATCTTGAATACCAAAAATCGAATTGTCAAGTTTTTTGAGAAATTAGATGATGGACACTTTATTGGATACTTATCTCAAGCCAAGGCTTACAGAATATACAATCTCAAAACTAAAGTAGTTGAGGAGTCAGCCAATGTGACCTTTAATGAACACACACCCAGTGTAAATGGTTCTGGTCCTGATTGGCTATTTAATCTTGATTTAGTTACCAACTATTTTGATAAATCTTGTGAGAATGTTTCAGGCTCCATAGATATTTTACTAATAGGTGACCCTAATCCAAGATTTGAGCTGAGAAAACCTTCAAGCAACACTACTTCAGCTCTAGTTGTAACTAACCCTACAAATGAAGAACCAATTAGCACAACAATGACAAATTCAGCTGATACATCTAAAATCCCTTCAAATTCCAGCATAGAGGTATAAAACTCGGATGTAGGAGTTTCAAATGTAGGAGAGAATGGTGATGGTGACAGTGATCAAGAAGTTCTAGATATTGATAACTATCCCATTAAAGACAACATCAATGATGTTACACACTTATTGGATCAAGTTTCATTTGATAAGTGTGCTGATATGGTGGGAGAAACCTCAATGCCAGATTTAAATTTCTCTAATTTGGATTTGTCTCAGCAACTTGCTGTGATCTATCAGCTAAGGATCCATAAGTCTCATCCCACCTCAAACATCGTTAGAGATATTGATTCAGGGGTAAAAACATGAGAACAAACTCATAAAGCAAATGTTTGTCTTCACTCTTGTTTCTTATCACAGATAAAGCCAAAGAAGATTGATGAGGCTCTGAAGGATGGAAGTTGGGTTAAAGCTATGCAAGAGGAGCTACTTCATTTCAAGAGGCAAAAGGTTCCATGGTTTGGAACCAATGTCCTCTTCCTTATGGGAAGACTACCATAGGAACCAAATGAGTTTTTAGGAACAAGAAGGATGATAGAGGACTTTTCATCAAAAACAAGGCAAGACTAGTTGTTCAAGGGTACACATAAGAAGAAGAAACTGACAACACACATGTCTTTGCTCCTGCTGCAATACCAGAAGTTGTTAGGATATTCTTAGCTTTTGCTGCATCCAAGAACTTCAAGGTATACTAACTTGATGTCAAGTGTACTTTTCTCTATAGGGTGATTGATGAATAGATGTATGTCAAACAACCACATGGGTTTGCAGATCCTGATCATCATGATTATGTTTGTGTAACACCCGGTTATTTTTTTTAAGTCAAAGAAAGAAGAATAAAGTGAAGAAAAAGAAAGAAAATATATTTTACCCAAGTTAAGGGGTAAAAGGTGTCAAAGAGGACAAAAGGATCGATAAAGTGGGTGTAAAAGGTGATGGTCGCCCATCACTCTCTCTACACCCACACAATTCTCAGATTTTAGAAAGAGAGAGTAGCAGGGCAGGAGGTTTCGGATTTTTGAAGAAGAACAAGCTGAGAATTCGAATTCAAGGTAAGAATTCATGGTTTTATGGTGTTCTTAACCGGTTATGTCCTCGGGTGTATGCTTATGTGTGTTTGTGTGTTTGGTTGTGTGTGTTTTAGTGGGTTTCTAGGCGGTTGAACTCATTGCAAATGAGTTTGAAAGAAGCCATACTCAAGAGCTGTAAAGGTGAGTTCTAGAACCCCTCTTTTTACATGGTTTAACTGATTTTGGGGCTGGAAATGCATGAATGTATGTTTATTATAAAACTAGGTTTTATACCCGTATGTTTGATGTGTGCATGATGACGTATGGTGTGAATCTAGACTATGTTCATGATTTGATGATGTTATGATTGTGCCTCTAAGGCTTAGAATGTAAGAGTTAAGCTTAGAACATAAAAGATGAGATTTGGGGACTAAATCTGATGAATAGTGTGCCCTAGGCTGCTCATGCGCCCAAACAATAGTTCATACGCCTAAGTTTAGAAAACTGTTTAAGTGTTGGCAAATGCGGATGGAAATCAATGTGGATGAAAGTCAATGCGGATGAACACTGGCTAAGTATGGGAAATGCGGATGAACATTTACTAAGTATGGGAAATGCGGATGAGTATTGGAGGAAATGTGGATGAAGTAAAAGAAATGTGGATGAGCTATAACAAATATGGATGAAGTAAAAGAAATGCGGATGAACTATAACAAATGCGGATGAAGTAAAAGAACTGCGGATGAACTAAGACAAATGCGGATGAACTAAGACAAATGCGGATGAACTAAGACAAATGCGGATGAACTAAGACAAATACGGATGAACATTTAGAATATTTCTGACTTTTTGGAGAAAAAGTGTAATTTAGGCTTTGACTTGGGAGATTCCCGGGGGCTATGTAAGTTGACTTTTTGAGGTCATATATTTTATGATGGGCATGTTATGATGTTTGATGCTTTGGCTTGATGCGAATGATGTTATGCATGATGTGTATGATGTATGCATGATTGTATGATGTCCTGTATGTTGATGTTGACAGTGTATGTTTGTGTTCCTTGTGATGTATAATTATTTTCCCATGGCTTTACGTTAAATGTTAATGAGTGGAATGAAAGTATTATGTAACGTAAACTGGAAGATAATGAAAAGAGGAACATGATGAATGAATGCATGCATTAACGAATGAATGAAAGTAAGAAAGGCTCACAAGCAAATGTATGGAGGTTCACACCCAATGAAGGGTGTTAGCTCAATGGTGTGCGAGTTAGCTACCCCAGAAGGATGCACATCGGGGTCTTTCTTTGTGATTGACCATTTGTATAGAACCTTTGTCGCTTACCCTAGATACTATGGCCAGGTTGTTGTGCGCCATGACGGGAGGTCTATGATAGACCTCGACCCAGTATTCGTTTCATGCATGACGGTGGGTATAGCACATGATAATGGTACACCTGAATTTACCCTTAGGTACTATGGCCAGGCTTTTGTGCGCTATGATGGGGGGTCTATGATAGGCCCTGACCCAGTACCCGCTTTATGCATGACGATGGGGTAAATTTCATGGTTTTTGATGGAATGAAAAGAAGTAATGATGAACGTATGAACGAAAGTAACGAAAGTGAATGATAATGACGTACGATGAATGAACGAAAGTTAAAGAATGATCGATGAAGACAATAATTATAACACCCGGATATTTTTTTAAAATGAAGAATAAAAGAAAGAAAAGCAATAAAGCCCAAGTAGAGGGACTAAAAGTGTCCAAAAGGACAAAATCTTTGAAAAGTTGGTGATAAAGGTGGCATGGCCGCCCATCACCTTTTCTACATCCAAATATTCGGTCATTTTAGAGAGAGAAAGAAAAAGAGCAGAAAACACTCTCGGTTTTGAAGAAGAAGAAAAGAAGAGGTTGAATTCAAGGTAAGAATCCGAAGTTTTTAAGTGTTTATGATGGGTTTTGTCTTGGTTATATTCTTATGTGCTTATGTGATTGTGTGTGTGTGTTTGGTGTGTTTTTAGGTGTTTGAACTCATTTGCATATGGTTAGAAGGAAGATACACCCAAAGTTGCACCAGGTGAGTTTCTAAACCCCGGTTTTACTTGTTTTAAACTCTCTTTGGGGCTGAAAATGTATTTAAACGATTTTACAATGTTTATGTATGTATACCCGTATGTATTATGCATGTTTGATGATGTTCCTTAGGTGTTATTAAGTTGTTCATGCTTAGAATAACCTTGGTAAGCTTAGAACCAATAGGCTTGATGTTTGGGTTTGAAAATATCCTAGAAACATGTTAAGCAGAAGGTTCATGCGCCTAAATAAGCCTCATGCGCCTAGAAATGCCTTAGAAATGTTAAGTGTAACCCATGCGCCCCAATAGTGTCCATGCGCCTAGAATTTGTAAGCAGACGACTAAGTGTAGGGCCATGCGCCCCAATAGTGTCCATGCGCCTAAGTGTTCATGTGTCCAAATGGACCATACGCCTGAATATTGCCCATGCATCTGAATAACTCATGCACCTAAGTGTTAAAAACGGTATAAGTGTTGGCTGATGCGCCTGCATAGTGATGAAACGCCCAAACAGGGCTCATGCGCCCCAATAGTATCCATGTGCCTAAACCCTTAGAATTTATTACGGAATTTTTGGGAGTTTGTGCTATTAGGGTTTTGACCAAGGTTGACCAGGGCTTATTAATGATTAGTTTTATGCATGACAATAATTGTTTTATGATTGTTCCATATTATTACTATTATTACTATTAGTGTGTGACTTTACGTGGTGTGTTTATTATCGTAACGTAAAGTATTACTAATAATAATAAAGTGAAAGAGCAATAAAGAAGTGAAGTGGAACTTAATTAAAATGTTAACAAGTCTTGCAAGCTAATAGGAGGGACACGGCCATGTAGTCGTTAGCTCAACTGTGATGCGGGTTAGCTACCCTATGATGCACACGGGGCCAGTCAATTGAGATTGGTGGACCTTTGCAACGTACCCTAGGTGATTGGGCCGGCCTTGTATACAGTAAACAAAGCCCTTTTGAGGGAATCAAAGGGCCCATCACCATTTTCCCCCGCGCACATAGTTTAGGGTATTGCTCATTGGTCCACATAGACAGTGAAAGATAAAGATAAAAGAATACAGAATAAACAAGGCATACAATAAAGAGAAGAAGCATTATCTGATTGTATAGTTAATGCGTGCTCACATATAAAGAGATGAATTTTCACAGAAAGAGTATTTTCATATGGATACTTTACTGAAAGTATTTTATTACTTTTAAAACTAGAGCTCACTCAACAACGCTAACTTTTATATATTTTCAGTTGGCAGGTAATCATTGTTGAGGATGGCACGAGGGTGAAGCTACTCAGCAGGGAAAGACTAACATCCATTCATACTTGTTACTGCTGTTGTTTTGTAATGCAATTAAACAATTCTTTTGTAATCGGTTAAACAATAGTGTATTGCTCAACAACAGTGTTTTAATGAAATGAATGGTTTTTGTTATAATTCCGCTGCTTAAGCTTGTAAATTTATAAACATTAATGTAATTAATGCTGTGATTGACCAACTGTGAGGTCTCCGGAAACGGGGCCTTAAAAGTTGGTATCAGAGCCAAAGTTTAAGAGAATTGGGTTAAATAAATTTTTAAAACCTAAACTTAAACTGAAAATGGGACAATTGGAGGGATGTCAGCCCGAGTAGCTACGTGCCATCAGGTATGTCTTTTCTTAATGTTAACAGGTGTTATGTGTGCATGTTACTTGATTTATGTGCTCTTAGTAGATTTAGATACTAATTAAGTCAGGATAGGAAATTCTTGGGGTATGAAGAGTAAAGTAAGTGGCTAATCA
>BJCM01085002.1:0-11754 GCA_018326385.1 Flaveria bidentis
GTTACAGTATAATATTTTAATATAAAATAGAATTAAAATTATATATGCATAATAGTTCAAGAAATAAAATAATTATACCATTTTTAACTCTCTTGTGTAAGTAGTTTCATTTTTAAACATTCGTTTTAAGATATTTTTTACAAAAATATTTTTTTACAAAAATATTGATTTAAAAAAACCAGTTTGTAATTTTTCTGGTTGTTTTAAAAGTGTTTTAAAGTATTTCACATGTTTATAATTTTTGTTTTATAAAAACTATTTAAAATATTTTGTTTAAAAAATGTTTAGTGTTTTAGAAAATTTCATATTATATTTAAAAATGTAGTTAAAAGATGTGATTTCTAATTTATTTCTTTCATAAAATATATTTAAAATAATAGTTTGATTTAAAAAAATTAGATAAGAGAGAGAAACATAACAATTAATAGAATTTACATTTAATAAAAAAGAGAAATTTATAGAAGTACTTAAATTATTATAATACTATTTTGGAGGGAAAATTAATATGTAAATATTTAAAAAATGACAAGTGTCAAAAATATGATTTAAAAAATGATAAGTGGTAAAAGAAATTTATTTTATTAGAGGTTATAAATATAAATTTATATATTTATAAATTATAGTTCATAGATGTTATATATTTACTCTTTTTAGTTGAAACTTATTTATTAACGGAGGTACTTTACTATAAATTATACTTTACTATAATGTCGGTCTCCACCCTGTCGGTCTCCACCCTTGAAAATTTTCGTTCTTTTTGATCGGTCGTCAATGGCGTTTTAGTTTTAATCCCTCAAAAGTCAAAACCCTTTTCAACTTCAAGTTTTCACATTCATCTTCTTTTACAGGTGATCGGTCCATTTGAAATTAATAATTCTTCTGTCACAACCGCCATGATATTACAAACCCCTGTTCTTCCTCATACGTCTCTGTTTCCTCTGTTTTCTTGCTTCAATTCGAATTAATCACCACCTATGATTAATTGGGGCGATTTTCCTTCAGAATTTTCGATTACCCACTTCAATTTTGCTACCATTAACTCGATTCTTGAGCTTTTATACCCCAAATTGATTCGTTATTTCACGAGGTATTCATTAAATTGATTTTAATCTTCTACTGCATAATATGAACATGATCTTTGTTTACTTATATGTTCTTTTTCGTAGTTTATCATACGGATTTACAAGAAATTTCGGTTCTTCAACAGAGATATCGAATGATTCGCGGGTTCTGTTAACAGAAGCCATGGAAGAAAGACAAGATTTTATAGAGTTTGCAGGTAAAGAAAATGTTGGGGTTGATGAAGAAGAAGAAGAAGATGAATATGAATCCCCTGAGTTCTCATTCACCTTTAAGTTTCCATCTTTTGAGGAGTTCAGTAAAACCCAAAAAGATTTTTCAAAGTTGCTTGATTTTGATGAACATATCGGTTCGTTTGAGGTTTCATTGGAAGACAATGAAGTTCATACGAATTCGAATGGTGGGTATGTTCATGTGTCACACGATGATCAAAGGGGAGATGAGTTTGAACATCAAGAATGTGATCTTGATCAAATGATGGTTGATAGTTTAAATTTGAAGAATATTGTGCAAAAAGAAGAAAATTTGCAGAAAACTAATGATGACAGTGTTTGTTCATCATCTCATTCGAAAAAGGATTCAATCGGCTCAAACGATCTTCATTCAATTGATACTTTTAGTGAAGATAAATTGCAAGAAGTTCATGATGAAAGTGTGCATTCATCTCCTGGTTCAGACATGTATTCAATTGGGTCACATGATGTTCATTCACCTACATTTGAGTTGCACGTTGAAGATGATTTCATGTCAGATGAAGATATTGTAATAGAATTCAATGTAGCAAATGAAAATGAACAAAATGATTCGACACAAGTCAAATCTGAGAATGATTTTCGTGCAACAAAAAAGTTGGAATCTTTGTGGGAACATGAGGAGCTGATTGAGCAGTTAAAGATGGAGATCAAGAAGGCAAAAGCCACTGGACTACCAACAATATATGAAGAATCAGAATCAAATCCAAAGATCTTGGAGGACTTGAAGCCATTGAAGATTGAAGAGGTGTACCAAAACCGTGGAAGGAAAATGATAGGGAAAATGAGCGACGTCCATAAGTTTTACAAGAGTTATAGAGAAAGGATGCACAAATTTGACATTTTCAGTTACCAGAAATTGTATGCCATAGGTACATAAAACAACCTTTTTCATCTATCTGGATTCAGTGTCATACCATACTTGCTAAAATGTGTATTTTGAAAATGATTATCGCTGCTTAAAGTTGGTTTGTCAACTAATTTTCCATCTTTTGATCCTTTGAATCATAAATAATTAGAATAATAGTTAGGCTTAGGTGTTTGAAGAATCAGTATCATATAACCATGTGGTTAAAGGTAATGATAATGATAGTAAATTTTATCTTTTACCTTAAAAATAAGTTCTTTATAGCCAACAGCTTACTGCATATCCAAGTCTGATCATTTTAACCTTAGATAACTAGAATATCACAACTCAAGAAACACCCTTTTGATCTTTATAACAAGTCAAGTCTAAGTAGATTTTCTTTAACTTGAAGCTGTCATATTTGCTTAATTAGGCATAAGGAGATATGAGTCTGACTCATTTTCTTTTCTAAATGAAGAAACTTTGACCCAAAGTTTTGTAATAAAATAAACCAAAAAAATGACAGATTGAAAGATATGTTAACAATACATTATATGTTGAAGTTTATTCTTCATGATAAGTAAAGAGTCAATGAAATTAGAAAGGTAAAGGGACCCACTCTATCTAGTTAGGTAGGAATTTAAAGAAACACATAAACTATGGGTCCTTCCAGGTTGCAGTTGAACTAAAATGTAAAAAACTTAGGTGATCAACTTTATAGAATTATAAAACTCAAATGGTATAGAAAGTTGTTAAATATAGGAAACAAAAACAACAACAAAACAACAAACAATGAGCCCCATTAAAATAGGAGGATCTAGCATGTGGGGAGGGTGAGATTCTGTAGGCTTCATATGGATCAAAACGAGTTGTTGGGCTCGGCCAGCCAAGCTTTAAATGGGCACAGTTTACTTAGCTTGCTAACTAAAAGGATTAATCTTAATTCTAGTCTATAAATATATCTCTTGTATTTGTAATCATTTATCACTCAATAAAAATAAAACTCTAGTTGCCCTGAGAGGATATAAACTGCACACTGCGATAGAACCTTTTTAAATCTATCGTGTCGTTTACTACCTTACTAGTTTTTCTCACTTGTGTTCTTGTCTGCTTTGATCCTAAGAGAGATAAAGGCAAATTTTATTTAAAGACTCATGTCAGAAAAACCTTAGACTCAACTTGTTTCATTTAGAAAAAAAATCATAAAGTTTATCCTACATTTGTGTCTATCTTGTTCCCAACTAAAGTATTATTAGTTTATTATATATAACATCACTACTCTATAATTAGTGACATTAATATCATGGGTTCAAGCCGTAGGAAACTGTTTCCTGCATAAAATGTAGGGTAAGTCTGCATACACCAGATCGTGAAGCGATCCGGCCTCTTTCTGGATTTGCAAGCATTACATATGTCCTTTCAACCTAATGGATTTAGCACTCATGAAGGGATGTTACATAATCTTGAAATCTTGTTTCGTATATATGTTGATTTTAGTAACTTAAGGAGCTTATATTAATCTGAAAATTTTGACCCATTTTATGTTTTCTTGTGAAAGTTAATAACTTAATATAAGCAACTGTTATTCGGTTCTTAAAAACACTAGAATCACTATGACAACACACATGTAAACACATCCCTAACATCTTCTATTTGACTCTTAGAAGTCATATATCATATTCTTTATGGTTCATATATACAGGTTTGTTACAGTTAAAAGATCCTCTAGAGTCATCTTCAAGCTCAACATCATCAGTTCCTGAAAGCGCAACACTTTTAACTCAAAGTTTTACTACAAACAAAGGCAAAAAGCACGAAAACGGTCCAACTTTGAAGTTAATCCAAGAACTAGAAAGTGATTTGGAAATTGTATATGTTGGTCAAATGTGTCTGTCATGGGAAATCCTACATTGGCAGTACGGAAAGGCGCTGGATATATGGGAATCTGACCCGCGTGGCCTTCGCAGATTTAATGATATTGCAGGTGAGTTTCAACAATTTCAAGTGTTGATGCAAAGATTCATAGAGGATGAACCTTTTCAAGGTCCAAGAGTCCAGAATTATGTTAAGACTCGATGTGTTTTCCGTAATCTTCTACAAGTTCCCATGATTAGAGGTAAAAAATGGTTACTTTCGTAAGTTTTTGAAGTGGGATTGATTATATGTATTCATGAATGATTTGCAGATGACCATTTGAAGGACAAGAATGCAAGAAGAGAAGTTGTGTATGATATTACTAGTGATGCACTAGTTGAGATACTGGAAGAATCGATTAGATTATTTTGGCGATTTGTTCGCGCTGATAAGTATAAAAGGCAAACACCCGTTGAGTTTCAGACACCCGTGGACTTAGAGCTGTGCTTGGATCTACAAGATGATTTACACAAGGTTAGACCATCATATTAATGTGCACATTGCACCTAATACAAATTTGCATATGTTTTGACCCGAACCCATTTGACCTGTTTCTTTAAGGTTTTGGCTTGTTACACAACCCAGCCCGACCCGTCTACTTTGTCACTTAAAGATTGATTATTTTTAAATGAATTTGCAGAAGGAAAGGAAGCTGAAAGAGCAATTGAGAAGTAAAAACAGCATACTAAAGAAGTTAAGAAGCTGTAAGGAAGATGAGACTGAAGATCATGTGCTTTACTTCTTTTGTCAAGTAGATATGAAATTAGTGTCAAGGGTGCTACAAATGTCTAAATTAACAAGTGATCAGTTAATATGGTGTCATAATAAATTAAGTAGAGTTAGTTTTATGAACAATAGGATACATGTAGAACCCTCATTTTTGCTCTTTCCTTGCTAATTTTTAGGTTTAATGTTGTCACCTTCAGTCTTTTGTATTTTATCTTCTTTGTTCTTCCTGTCATGTTTCTGTTTATCTTTAGTGTTGTAATACGTCAGCCCGGCCCGAGTGTCTCTGTACATACATATAGACATCAAGCCGGGCTTAACCAATTGAATTCATGTGACATGACCAAATAAGATTTTATTTATTCATATCAGTTTTTGTCATCTTCTCATTTAGTATGGTCATCAGGCCGGGCCGGGCCTAACCAATTGGATTGATGTGATGTGAACCGATTGAGTTGTATGGACCGGATCCTTGACCGGAAAACCAACCAGAAACTTTTGGGTTATGAGCATGATACTTGGCCCAATAAAGCCCATTTCACGTAACCTAGATATTACTGTATTAGTGTGGCAACTTATTTAAGTTTTTGTGTTTACCTAATTATTTAATTTTAACTTGGTAAGCATAAATCTTCCTCGAACGGAGCTCGGATTTACATCTAGAAAACTTGTTAGAATTACTAAATTGAGTGCAAACTCATCATCATTCTAAAATGATGTATAAATGTACCACCAAACGTCCACCAATATGTTATTATGAGAAATATGAGCTCATTGAATACACGTTGCACGAGAAATACACGTTGCACGAAAGACCGACTGATGTGATGAAACAAGTTGGGAAATTTACCTTAAACGTACTATTTTTAGCAAATTCTAAATCAAAATGATGAAGAGTCGAAATTCAAAAATACATTTGTCATGTTTTCTTTGTTAGGTGCCCAAAAACATAATTTCCATGTCATCATATTCACCAATCACACCTCCTATAAATAACCCCACCCCACTCCACAATCTCAAGAAAGAGTCAAAGATGAAGGGACCAGTGGCTCTAACCATGTTAGCAATGATCACCATGGCTCTAGTCATTGTGCACCCAACCGAAGCCATTACTTGCGGTGAGCTAACTGGTATGTTGTTACCATGTATAGACTACCTGACATCAGGTGGTTCACCTACACCATCTGTGAACTGTTGCAATGCGATGAAGATGGTTCAAGGGGCCATCCAAAGCCAAGAAGATAGGCGAACCGCGTGTAATTGTGCTAAGAATGCCGCGGGGCAGATGCAGGTTCGGGCTGATCTCGTGAGCGACCTTCCGGGCAAGTGTGGGATCTCCACCACTATGCCTATTGATCGAAATGTTGACTGTAACACGTGAGTTGAACTGAAATACTTGTTATGTTAAAATAGTTAATTAAGGTTTAAGTTTGTGACTTAATGTGTTGTTTAATGGTGCAGCATTCCTTGAGGTGGTTGAGATGAGTTGCCCGAAAGGAGCTACGGTGGTGTATCGCTACCGAATTAAATAAATGTGTTTTTATAAGTTTTTTGGAGTTTGTATATGCTATGGTTTGGCTTGAAGCCGATAAAATGTGTCATGTTGTGTTAAACGAGTTGTATATCATTGTATATGTTATAAGTAAGTTATAACTAATCAGAGGTGGCCCAACAACTTAAAATAATAAGCTAGGGCCACAGGTTCATCCATTTTAATAGGCCACCAATAAATAAATATTATTATATATCTCATTTTCAGTCTAAACCTAAAATAAACTAAATAAAAAAAAGAATGAATGAAAGAAAGAAACCAAGGTCGGTAGGTTGTAGATCTTCAACACATGCTATTGGTCAAATCCTGATTGGTGGATTGGGGTGGGGGGAGTTGTAACGAAGAGACGAATAAAGCCAGAAGGTTAAGATGAACAACCATGCACCTTTGATTTCATCATTCACCTCTGATTTTGCTTGCCCCAAGCAAACCCAGCCTCCCAGAACTTCGATTTCTTCACTAGAGTCATGAATAAGAACCCCCTAACCTTCGTTTGCTTCTCTAATTTCATCCAGCGGAGTCACGATTTGCTTCTTTGATTTCGTTACAATTAAAAAGCTTTTAAACTTCGATTTCATCCGGACATCTAGTGGAGTAACGGACTCATGATTAGGTACTAAGCTAAATGAGTTCTCTGATTGATTGATTTTCTCACTAAATAAGATAAATTGCTTAATGTATTGCTAATTGTTTTTCTTTAATTCTTTGTCCTAGGGACAAGTTGTTAATTGCTAATTTTTCTAAATTTGTTTTAGTTTTGTATATGCTTCTTTTTATTTGATTTGCAAATTGCTTATTGTTTATTTGTTTTAGCTTTAACCTTACTATAGTTTATTAGAATATAAAATCATTGAATCAATTAGAATTTGCTTTGAATTAATTGATTTAGGAATCATGAATCAACTAACGCTTGTGCTTCAAAACATAAGAGTTTTTATAGTTAAAGTTTTTAAAGGCCTCCGATTTCATCTTCGCTTTAGGCCTCTAAAAATGTTGAGGCGCCCCTGTAACTAACTAGAATACAAATTTAGGGTGAAACCTTATACTACATCATGACATCTAGAAACAAGCTTGTCATAAGAAATAACATTGCTTCAATAAGGAATCAAATTCACAACCACTAAGTTTTACATCCCATTAAAGGAATAAGAGCATGATTAATGCTTGCATCTTGTTTAAGAATCAAGTTAAAATTTTAAATATATATTTACATGCTATCTAACTAATTAATTATTAAAAACCTGATTTTTTTGTTTAACTAACTAATTTACATACTCTATCTTCTTTGCAACCAGTTTCATACACTTATGTATGAATGAAAGAAATATGTAACTAGATTTATCTAATAAAGAAAATAGTTATGATCCACAAGATCATTTTTAGCATGTTTATGTACGTAATCTCCACCTATAATTGTCCACACCAAAATAAAACTTACATATTTTGATAAAAAAATATTGTTTTCAAAAGAGTTTCTTTAATACTTGTCAATTTATTACTATATTAATCAAATTAAATTCTATATTTCAGTAAAAATACTCAATGAGACTTGATGTTGTTAAAATATAATTTAATTTCTATCTAATTGTTGTTAAAACTAAATACAATAAAAAAATTATATAAAGATGTTTATGAATATTTATGAATGATAATATCTTTTTTTCCTTATATTATTGTTCATCACTTATATGTGTTTATTATATATAATAATTTAATTGGCATATGACACATACATTAGATACATATATAACGTATTATATAACTTTTTTATTTCAACCCATGTAACACACATATATCTAACATAATCTTACTATTTTAACAAAAAGATAAATATAGGGGACATATGGCATCCCCACCTTCTATTACATTAAAATTTTCTTGATTCTCTATTTATCTTAATATAATTTAATTTCTATCTAATCGTTGTTAAAACTAAATACAATAAAAAATTATATAAAGATGTTTATGAATATTTATGAATAATATATAACTTTTTTATTTCAACCCATGTAACACACATATATCTAACATAATCTTACTATTTTAACAAGACAATCAGATTAATAATTTTCTTTAGATTAAAATTAAATTTTAGTATAATAAGAGTTATATCTTTTTATTAATATTACTTCTAAGCCAACAAATATTTATTAAATGTGATATTTTTCTATAATATCAAATTTTTTAGAGATATAAACTATATAAAAATAAGTGTTTGTAAAAAGTTAAATTTTTATAAAAGAAAAATAATTAAAACTGGGAGATATATTAAGAGTTTTAAAAATAATATTTTTTAAACGTGAGTTTTGAAAAAAAAATAAGGAAGATTTCAAGCATGGTTTATTTTAAAATATTTTCTATAACTAATAAAATTTTATTATATATAATATTTTATTTATTCAACCGTATAATACACGGATTTACTAAAGATAGTTTTATAACATATGAATACTTAGGGTGGTGGGGTGCCCATGCCCCGTCACATCACACCGTATACCCACCAATTACATAATGTCACGTCACATTACATCACATCACATCACACCACACCATAATTTAAAAAAACAAATAAATTAAACACCCTCACCATCACCTACCAGCCACTATCACCATCCTGATTCTAACCACCGTCGTCCACCACCATTAACCACAAAATCATCTCTTAGAACTTAAATCACCATTTCACCTGGGTACAACCCAAACAACCACCATACAACCGTCGGGCAGCGTAGGCAGCGACGACAAAGGAGGGAGGAGAAGGTGGTGACCGTTGGTGGGGTAACAGTCAAAATTATTACCGTTGGAGGTGGGTGGGAGGTGGTGTGGTTCCGCAAGTGGGCGTGGCATGGTGATGACCTGTCGTTGGGATCATGCAAAAACCTAATTAACCTAGGTAACTAGAGCAAGTCATGTATTGAATCCACGAGTAGCATGTGGTTAGTATTACATGTTTTGTTTGATTAACTATACGAAACCTAATAATTAATTAACTTAACTGGATTTGAGAACTTGCTTGCTTAGAATAAACTAATATGCTAAAAGGCAATTAACTAAGAAAATAATTAAGCATCGAAACACGATTTAAAAAACTTATAATAAGAATGGCAATCACGTCTACATCTTGGTTCAAAGATTCATACAAACTCGTATCCTAGCATGAAGAACACATAGATATGAACTTGTTTAGCTAAAGTGATAATCAAAGACAAGTTTTTAATACTAACTCGTATGCCTAACTACTCAACCATAAATACCAAACACCACTCTAATTACCAAACAGCTCATGATACAAGAAAACCAGAATCAAATGATAATAGACAAATGTTTGAAACATATATAATCGGATTAAATTAACCAAACCACAATTGAATTCGTATTGTAACTGCAAAAACAATCCCAAAAGCCTAGGTTAAACAAAATAAATATAAACTTAGAACAACCCATCACCAAACGATGATTACGAAAGAGATTGGTCAATCATAATAATAAATAGCTCATATACTGTTACATTACAAACTTTCATTGATATTAAATAAAAAAAAAAACTTTCATTACATATTAGCGATTGAAAATACTTTTTAAAACTCTTGTGCTTATGCGAACGAACCAAACAGCCAAACAGCCAAACTGCCAAAGGCTGCCACTTGAGACCTTTAAATGTACAACCATATTTCTTTACTTGGGCCTTAAGCCCATTTATTCACCAAATAAAAATACAATTTATGAATTTAGTAATCCTGAATTCCTGATTCCACGTGAACTGCTTTGTGAGTTTTAACTTAACTTCACATTGGTCCTTCAACTTCGATTTCGATTCTACTTAATCGCAATTTTGTTCCTTTCTGCAAATAATTCAATAAGTGAAAAACAAAAAGTTATTAATATCCTTAATGGATGCAAATTTCAATTGAATCTTTTATTGCTTTATTAGATATATACAATATACAATTTAAATGTACAAAGCCAAATTACGTTAATTACTTTTTCTTTTATTTAGTATTTTACTATTCAAGTTGTTTTTTCTGTTTAGATCAATTAAATTTCACTCATTAGTCTCAAGTTTAGTTAAAATTTATTATTCCAAATATTAACCCTCACATCTATTTTTTTTCTTTTGGAAAGAACATTCACATCTAAATGAGACTATTATATTGATATTATCTTATTTTATAAAACTAAATGGTTTGCAAATTATAAACTATTATTCTTTTTGGAAGGAAGCCTCACATCTAAATTGCAAATTATATATTTATATGATTGATTTCATGTAATACTTCCTTTTAAAGATTGCAAATTATACCTACCACCATCACCGTTTTTCCCCTTTACATGTCGGTGATTCCTGGTGAATAGATCACCAGGTCGAGATAGGTTTTTACACCCAAAGTTCCGGGTAGGATTCTTATCCGGAGCCGGGTTTCCCCCATCATCTTGTGGGTTTGATGTCGTGTCCTCTAACAAAGTTTAATTTTAAGAGTGATGTTTAAGCCATAATAAATACACAAAATCATATGAGTTGTTATATTTGTGGTTATAATTACATCTATGGTAAATTACACAAGTTCTAACTTTTTCTAAACGAATCATGCACTTATCTATTTCTACTCCTAAATTGCACTATTTTTAATCTATCATATGTAAGGATTTGAACGTTGATCCTTATCAAATAATCATTAACTCTTATCATTAGACTATCAACTCAAGTGATGACAAAAATAATAACAAGACTAATACTATGAAACCATGTGCTATCATATTTGTAAATTTAACTAAATCGTACGTGTTGATCATTTGTTAGTTGTTACATTCAGTTTTGATCTTTAAAGGTAGGCCTATCAAGGCAAGATCTTATAATACACTAATGACACCGCTAAATGGATCATAATCTGATTCACAATCCTAACTAAAATTGACAGATGGTACATAATATTTACCTTTAGCTTTCAATTTATATATTTACAACCATCCCACCACTAGAGATGCACAAACCGGGTTATGGGCCGGACCCGAAACCGGGTTGGGCCCAATCGGGTTTTTTTGTACCCGGGTATAGGTGAATCAGGGTACTAACCCGGGTTGGGTTCAACATGTATAATACCCTACCCGACCTACCCGGTTAGGGTCGGGTCGGGTACAAAAACCGGGCACAACCGGGTTTTTATTATTATTATTATTATTATTATTATTATTAATTATTATTATTATTATTTTTGGAAAAACATCGCATTAAAACAATTTTTTTAACTTAAATAAACATCTATAACAACATTAAATAAACATTAATTTATCATTTATTTATTAAAACAATTTAAAAATACATTAACGAATCAAAAAAAAATAATATAAAACTTTTATTTAACTAATCCGTCTATTTTTATTCGAGA
>BJCM01085003.1:0-17914 GCA_018326385.1 Flaveria bidentis
TCACTACACATATTAATCGAATTTGTAAGTAAATTCAAGGAACTTACCGTCGCTATGAATTGTCGATTTATTTTTCATTTTAGGTCGTTTTGATTCTGTTTTTCAGCAAAAAAACATAGAATCAATACTATAACTTCAATAATTGAATGGATTTCACTAATAATTTGAAGAACTTACTTAATTTCAATTGTTGAATGACGATGAATAAGAGGAATAGACAGAAGACGATGGGTTTTGAAATCGTAATTTTGTGTTTTTCTATTTTATATTGTCAAATTACCATAATGCCATTTTATTCCTTTATTTGATTTAATTACTGGAAATGCTTTTAAAATGAAATTAGTGGCTATAAATGCTTCTTAGATTTCTTAGGGGAAAAATTATTCTTAGGGGAACTTTCCCCTCTATATATATATGCACATTTGTCAATTCAGTTACTGAATACACATTGTTACATTACGACTGAATTGGTTGTTTCATTTTCTAATGACTTTGTACGAGAAAGTAAAGTTGAGGGACTATTGTGGTATAAAGAAGAAATATTTGGGAGATGATTATAGTTGTGAAAATCATCAACGGTTGAACATGAAAGTTGCGGGTTGTGTTATAAAGTGAATAAAGTTTGGGGACTCACTTGTGCACAACCCCTTCACAATCGGGCACTTTCAACTTAGGATTTCTTTGTCTCTTCATCATATGTTTCTTATAACTTCTCAATGTTTGTTGCATCTATGTTTTGATCCATCTAATCTTCCTTTTCACATCGACCATTCAACGTCATCTATACAACAACACTCAAAACAAGTTTGTTTGTCTGATGTTATGTTCTAGGGATTGATCTTGTTCTTTCGGTATTGAGCGATTTTGTTGTTTCTAATTATGTATCATGATTTTTATGATCTTACCACATTGGTGAAGATCTAGTATAGAAATTAATCATAAATTCAAATGGAATCTGTATGTTGTTTTAAGTTAATATTGTGTTTCAATCAAGTTTAGTTAGGTTCTTGTTTTATGACAAAACTATAATACAAGTATATATTTGTGTAGGTTCTATGCTTCAAAATTTTTTGTTTTTGAAAGACGGTGACCATCCAAGATTTTTACTTATGAAATGTTTGAACTTAGGCTTTTTATAGACTTTTCAGATGTCTTACCATTAGATTATTTTAAATGAATTAATACTAGGTGTTAAATGACCAGTAACTTGTCTTTATAAGCTCTAATTAAATAACAAGATGCATCTTATGTTTGATTGGTCTTAAGGAGCCCCTCATTATTTTTAAATGGTGGAATCAATCTAGTCGACTTTTTTTAATTAATTATGGTCTTGTATATAGTCTAATTTCACATATAAAAATGTTTTTTTTTTTGTAATTTTGTCTTTACATAAATTCAAAATAAATAATCAATCCGTTTCTTATTGTCCTTCGATCTGATCTCTTGAATTGTCTGCTGATGTGGTAGATTGATGGTTTGTCAGAGCATTCACAATCCGTTTCTTAACATTATCCATATAATTACATTAAAATACAACTATTCTTTTTATCTTTTTAATTAAATAATATTTTTTTTATATTTTCAGCATTACTTTTTATCTCTCCTATACTCACAATAACTTTTAAAAAAATTTAAAAAATTATAAGTGTTGAACAGTAATTCTTTAAATTTATAGATTAAACAATAACATTACTCTCTCCTCCACTTACAACCACTCACGATTACTCATAACCATTCCATATAATTTAAGAATTACACTCACATACATATACCAAACGGGTTGTGAAGGCTCTCATCACTTATAATATGAGAAAGTGGACTTTGATATTATATATCGTGAAGTAGATGTAACTAGTTTGATTTGATATCATATATTTCATATCATACAAGATGAATTATTTAATTTGATTAATTAACAGTATGGACGACTTAAGCATAATACAAATAAAGCATAAGGTAAATATATATTTTTAAATCCTTCAAGGTACAAGGCCTACTCTATCAAATTAATATATAAAAACTATTTTAAAAAAATACAAACACATCACCATTTATAAATAGATTTCTTTTCAGTCGTTCTCATTTCATTTTTTCTTAAAATATTAGAACTTTTTTCGTCACAAATTGAAACAAGTGATATGCTGATAGGGTCACCAAACTCTTTGCCCTCTTATATAACACGGATTTGCTAGTTTTGTTTACTCAGTGTTTGGTTTGTTCATTTTGAAAACAACTAAAATTGTAAATCATGGTTTGCTTCTTAAGATCGATCGTAAAACAATTTGAACAAAGTTGGTTTACACCCCTACCACCTATAAACACCTTAATTTTGTAACGTAACTTTTGCCTTTTTTCAAAAGTAAGTCACACTTGTTAAATTGGTTTGTATTGTGTTATTCATTGTGCATGATACTTGATATGTTATGGTGGAAGAAAATATAAGAGAAGATTGAAAATGAGAAAACAAAAAACCCTTCTAATTATTCACCAAGGAAATTTACATGTGATCCATGTAAAAAGTAGGCAGTTTTTTGTGAATTCATCTGCCCTTGGCTAACGACGTTGGCTTGAAAACCTGTAAAATGTATTTAATTTTATTAGTCGGGGACACAATTTTTAAGTCTTCATTCTTACCAGGGTTGCTTCCGGATTGATTTCACCCTTGGTTGGCATAATGGCACTCAAATATCCTTTATTGTTACCAAGTTCATTTAAAAAAGAGAAGAGAAGGAAAGTAAAAAAGAAATAATAAAATTTGTATTCTTAAGGCCCTTTTAGAAGAAAGTGAAAGGAATATATGGAAGTTGTGTTTTTAGATTCATGTACCGAAGGAGGAGAGAGAGGGAAAAGAAGTTGGATGCTAAAATCAGTCATTACAAACTAAAAAACATAGAGAGAAGAGAAAGAGAAAGGTACGAAAACAAAAAAATAAGATAAAATAAAAGAAAATACATGGTTTTAATATTTTTCACGTTTAACTACATTTATATGCAATGATGTAATTCTTAAAAAGAAAGGTTGTTTGTAATTTTAGTAGTATTAATTTGTAATCATGTTTGACTTGATAAATGATACAAACTAGTATTATGACCTCAATATTGCGATGGGGACGTAAACTCGTGAAAAGAACTAAAATTTAAATCTTGTCTCGAATTCACTCTTTGAAAGGGTCTGTAAAAATGTGGAAAAACTTATGTTGAAATGTTATCGTGAACCCATATTTAAAAAAGACCATTGATAGCATATTTAACTTTATATAAAAAACAAATCTTGACATCAGTTATAACATTCGAAACATATATAAAAATAAAACTGCCACAAGCCCATACGTTGCGACTATGACATTGATAATGTTTGGAAGTTTATGTCGGAATGTTGATAAAAGTAAATGCATCAGAATGGCAAAAATATTAAACACTTAAACTTATTAATGTTGGAAAAAATAAGTGAGTCGCAACGACAAAATGTGGACGTCACAACAATGTATAATGTGACGTCGATGACTACTCAGATAAAAATAAACACGTTGTCACAATATACTCATAATTTATAAAAACGTATTATATGTAACATGATTCGGTTTCGAACAAATTTTATACCGGAATATCGATAAGAATAAACATGTCACAACTTTATGAAAACTAGTGTTTAACCCGCGCGCGCGTTACAACGACATTATACGTGACATGATAAATTATAGACTAACCATCAACCTGACTCGTAACATCTCGTATATTCCGTTAATTAAAAATTAACGTCGTTAATTCTTGTAAGTATCATTGTTATCAATTATGAAACTTATGGATAATTTTTATTTGAACGGCAAATGTACGACCCTACTTCGGATGATAAGTGTTATCTTAATCGGGCCCACCTATCCGTTTCACAGCCGGGACCGCACCCCCAACCCCCATAAGAGGAAACTCATTGCTGAAAAAAAACCCCTAGCTCAACTTATGGATTATTCATGTTTATTTCCTTGTTGTCTTTAATTTTTTTTAATAACTAATAATAATAACACTACTAATAATAATAACTTTAATAATAATAGTAATAATACTACTACTACTAATAATAATAAATTAGAATAATAATAACAATAATAATAACTAATAATAATAATAATAATAATAATAATAATATTAATATTAATATTAATATTAATATTAATAATTATAAATAGCAAAAATAATAACAATGTTAACAAATGGTAACAATAATGATAATAATAATAATAATAATAATATTTATAACAATTTATAAAAGTTATTAAACTTAAAAATGTTTAAAACTTAAATTAAGTAAGTTAAGGGGGTTGGTTTGTCAACTTATAAACTTTAAAAGGAAGTTTAAGCATAAAATAGTAAGTGTTTAAAAGTAGAGGGGCTAATTGTATAAATTTTAAAAATCAAAATCCCTTTTTCCCCTCAACCTGTAATTCCGGCCACCTCGCCGGCCAGCCTCAACCAACTCTCCGGCAAGGCTAAAAATCGAATAAAATCGCCCAATTTTGAACCCAAACGATCACAATCAGTTCGAGAACGTGTTTCGAATTCAATTATGATCTTTAATTGAGTTAAACAACTGTTATGAACTCCAAACAAATCGTGTAACCGAAGGCCTTAACCATAGAGCAGTTCGTGCATTAAAAACCAATAATAATACAATTAATTGAACATAAATAATCATTTAATTATCTCTAATCGATTACCATTTCCAATTTCTCCTTAAAGATAATAGAACCTCTCGAATAACTCCCTCTCTTCATCGCGATTACAACACTGGTTTTCGTCATCATTCGGTCGGTATAAACTGAAATTAACACAGTGTTTTCGAACAACAAGGTCCCTGGAAGCTTCTTGTTCAACGAATTTAGATAATATCAACGATTGCAACCTGAACCATGTTCACCTCGGTCGTGACTTGTTTCTCATACGTGCGCATCGAATTCGCAATTTGGGTAAATTAAACACATACCAATACTCGAAATTACATGGGGAACAAAAGCCTCATGGTTAGTTTGGTTGACAACAACGAATTGATGTTTAATTTTGTTTCAATTTTTCTAGGGTTCATAATGATTTGGGGTTGAATTTGTGTTTATAAGATTTTAAAACCAAATGATAATTTGACGCTTTGAAGTCCTGGGTTCAAACTCGGGCACTATTATTTATTTTTTTAAAAAGCTTTCTCAGCCTTAAACTATTTATAGAATTTTTTAAAAATATATAAAAATGATTTTTGTAAACTTTAAATATTTTTAAAGACAGCCAATAATTTTTGTAATTTTTCTAAGTGTAAATAATATAGTTTTAATAAAACATTTTATAAAAAGTTGTTCTTGGTTTATTCCTATTGAAATGGATTTTTAATAAAAATTAATAAATTATTATTGGTCCAAAAGAACCTTTAAATTTTCATCCTTTAAATCGCGTTTATTTCAAATGTTTGTTCAAATTGTATGTTTAAACGTTATTAGTTATTATAAATGGTTTAAATTTATTTTCACTATATTAAGACATATATAGTATATTTTCTTTATTACATTTATCAAAGTACTTACAAAAATCCCCAAATACTAAATAGAAACCCTAGTCCTTGTTAATTCGTTAAACTTAATATTAGACTTTAAATCTTGTAAATATATACATGTTTAGGTATCTTGTGAAGGATTATGTTGGAATGTCGATTATTAATCTTATTAATCATCATTTATATACTTACTGGTCATGTGAGTTTTCGTGCCCTTTTTATATTATTTCACACCTTTTGGGGTGAAATATGTTAAACTTATTAACTTACACTTTTAAACTTTTTATACTTGTAATTAGGGTTGCAAATGAACTGAACGTTCAGCGAACAGTTTGTGAACCGTTTGGCGGGAAGTTTGTTTATGTTCATTCGTTTAATAAATGAACGAACATGAACATAAAATTACATTCGTTTAGTTAAACGAACGAACATGAACACAAGTAGCGTTCGTTCATTTATGTTCGTGAACGTTCGATAATGTGTTCGTTTATGTTCGTTAATGTTCGTTCGTGAACGTCCGATAATGTGTTTGTTTATGTTTGTTAAGGTGTTTGTTTATACTCTTAATTATTATGTCAGTTATTTTTATGACTATTATATCAAGTATTTTTTGGTATCTATGTTAACTACTTATTTATTTTTATTGATTTTGTGTAATGTTTGTAACAAAAAATATAAATTTTATTCTAAAATAAATCTATAATAATTTGTATTCATTTGTGTTTATGAGTTTTTTGTGTTCGTCATTGTTCATGAACAGTTGTTTATGTTCGTTTGTTTTTGTTTGTGTTCATTTGCATTCGATAAGTGTTCGTGAACAGTTCATTAACATGTTCGTTTTCTTAATGAACGAACACGAACAAGAAATCTCGTTCGGCAAGTGTTCGTGAACAGTTAATGAACAACTTTATTTCTTAACGAACGAAACGAACAAGGCCTTGTTCGTGTTCGTTCGGTTCGTTTGCAGCCCTACTTGTAATGCACTTGCAATTCATACTTATACTTTGTCATGGTTTTTGTGTTATTGTAAACTTTATATGAGATGCATTATATGTTGACAATCATTAACTATTGTTAGCCTGGAGACATCATAGATCTATGGGTCTGAAAAGCTTATTTGGTGCTAAAGCCGATGTATTGCTGGCTCCTGGTGACGTATGACTTGTTTATCATGGGGAACCAAGTACACTTAGCTAATCGTTATAAACTTGTAATCTTAATTTTGGTCAAGGTTTGATTGTAGCTATATGTGTTCTATAAACTTGCATAATTTATAACCATTGACATGAATTGCTACTTGTAAATCTTTTGATATATTTATGTATATTAAACACTTGGAAACTCACTAACTTTTATAGTTGACCTTTTATTTTTAACATGTTTAAGGAAATGCTCAAGTTTGATGTCATCTCTTAAAGTTGCTCACATCTATGATTTGGACCTAGATTAAAGAATAAAATATTTGGATTACTTGTCTTATGTTTTGTTTACTTCATGTTTGAGACTTATGATTGTAATTTGCACATTTAAAACTTATGGTAATATTATTTTTTTTATTTAAAGATAGCGCTTATGTGACTGTGAACAATCTTAACCCTCACATCTCGACGATTTCACCGTGAAGGTTGGGGTGTGACATGACTTATCTCTTGACTAATTTACGTCAATCCCAAAATAACTAGAATGTGTCTGTTGAATGAAAACATATTATGCTTGACCCGCTTATTTTCCAAACAAAATTATGCTGGAAACGTATACCAACTCAAAACGTATATAAAAACACATAGATTACAATTGTCATTATTTGTTTTCAAACTAAATCTACATTGAAACATAAAGAAACTCGGATGTATACCGTTAAATGAAATGCATGAAACGTTTACATTTGACCCAACCAACACGCACATAAAAATATTAACATAAGAAATTAATTTTTTAAGTAAAAATTATACTAAGATAAACACAAAACTTTAAAAACTTAAAGGGTCAATATAACACGTCAAATTTACCAGTTTTATAACATAATAAACATTCAATAAATAATATATAATTTAACAAACATTATATTATTATTAAACTAATAATAATAATAATAATAATAATAATAATAATAATAATAATAATAATAATATTATTATTATTATTATTATTATTATTATTATTATTATTATTATTTAAATCTTATCAATTAACAAATATTATTATTATTTAAATAGTATTATTACTCTTCCATAACAAATCATTTAATATAGATGTAATTATACTTAAAAATAGCAATAAAATCATATACATGACTTTAAAAATAGCAAATAAAATAGACAAATTAAAGGCTCCAATTGTCTATCTAACATGACTGCTTGCTTGCAAAACTTGTCATGGTGGTTAATTTAAGAAAAGGAGCAACTTTAGTGTCCAATTACATAATATCCATAATTTACTGTGGATCCTAAATTTCAATATGTTAGTATATACAAATATTAAAAACGTAAGTAAAAAACAAAAAAAATATTAACTTAAAATATCAAGTTTTGACTTAAAAATAACGAATTACTCGTTTTAATCGGGTTAGGGGATCGGCTTTAATCGGATTCAACGGGTATACTGCCAAAACACTTCGAGTTGATGGCTTCAATATCGGTAGTAGAACCCAATAACATGCATCTGAACGGATATTCGACTACTTAGTTAAGCATGTTTGTCTTTCCTTTTCTTTTATAATCCATCGACTCCCAATTCCGATGGCTCTTTAATTGTGCCACCTCCAAAGCTAAAACATAAGCCTCATTTAGTTTATAGAATTATTTGAAATTGAAATTGAAATTGCCTATTTTTTCATTAAAAATCTTGTTCGCTTGGTGACCAAATGGAATCGAAATTGAAAAAGTTTCTCTTGATCATTGGAATTTACTTTCATTTCAGTTACCTATGCAATGCTTAATAATACAATAAAATGTTCAAAATTAATAAGGTTATTGGATTTTAATAATCTTAACTTTAATTTATTGGTCGGGATTAATTCCAACTCAGAAAATTTTTAAAGTCAGTCACTTCTAGCTTTAACTTATTCCTTTAATGATCCTTTATTAACTTAGAGTTAACCCTTGTTAGTTTTTTTGATGAAATGAGACCAACTTTGAGTCATTTTTCAACTCTAGCACCGCCTAGTCTAAATTAGGTTCGTTTTCCATTGTCTAACTTCCATCATCACGTGAAATCTACCTTTAGCGAGTTCAATGCTTCAAATCAGGAGGGAGATATTGACGAGTTTTTTGGTGCGAAAGTTTGAAATTGACAGACCTAATGATATATTTCAACACCATGTTTAGTGTTTTGACCATATAAACAATCCACGTCATTTTAAAACTATCGTGGTTAACTCTCAGTTAGTAAGAGATCGTTAGGGAAAAATAAACTTAAAGTTGAAAGTATCTGTAAATATTTATTTATCAAGTTGGGATTAATTCCGGTAAATAAATGAAATTTAGTATTATTAAAATACAATAACCCAAATTAACTTTACAAAAAATTACCAACCAAACATCTTATTCATTCCAATTTCAACTCTATTTCCATTTTTAATGCCTTTACAAACGACCCCTTATTCCAAACTTATTAATAGTATTACTTTACTAAATATAAACAATGTTAAATTAGATTTATTTGTGACAAAAAAAAATTTGTTCAAAACATATAATTTCAGTGTAAGGTTTATTGTATATTTTATATACAAATATATGCTAAAAAGATATTGTTAAACATTTGATGTGTCCATTAGCATCTCACTAATCGTTTTTATGCTTACACGTCAAATTTTCCCGCTGTATTGCGCAGGGTAGAAAAAAAAAACTAGTTTCTTCACATTTAGGTGTTTGGGATCTTTGGATCCATTGATGCACATTTTACGATTCTAATCAAACAAGATAAAAATAAGTATAATTTGACGGTATATAAATTATGCTTTAAATATTTATAATATTGAAATAATCCAAAAGCATTTTGGAAAAAAAAAAATGATAGTTATGAACGTCTGCTGGGGAAAGGTATCGAAAGTTGACCTCTTCTCTGTTTGTTACATTTTTTATCATCAACATCAAGCCAAAATGTATTTTTGCTACTAGTTAGTGACTTAAGTGTTTAACCAAGAAGAAAAAATAAGAATAATAAAAAAAGCACATACGTTTATACTTGTGATATAAATGAGACCCGTTGTCTTATCCTGACATATAATTTTTTTTGTTTTCACATTGTTTTTTTATATATCTGTATTTTTTTTAAAAGATTTAGGTTATTAGATTTTTAGCCGTCTACTTATTATAAAACTTAACACTAGTTTCCAAAACTTTATGGAAATTAAATATATGTACGCTTGAAACTTATAATATAAAAACTTAAGTGTGAAACAAGTATTAAGAAGATAATTGTCAAGTAATCATTTAAAAAACTATAATATGAGCATCTATGTAGAACATAAACAATAAAAAAAGAAAATTATGTGTAGGTATACCAGTTATAAGAGGACCACTGATATGTCTTTATCACATTTATCTAATAAGCAAGATACCTTTTATGTTTGATTGGTCTCACGACTTCACGAGCCCTACGGGCTACGACTTTGCAATTAAATAGTGGAAACTAGTCATCTCTCTTTCATATACAAACATATATAGAGGATAAAATACAGGGAAAATTACCCAAACGATCATTTGATTATTAAATTTTACTTAGGTATTCATCGACTTTTAAGTTTTTATTATTAGCTTTTTGATCAGCGCGTATTTACATGTGATGATATCCAAGCATGACGTATAATCACGAGCAGTGACGGGCGGGGGCGAAACTAATTGTTTTTAGGAGGGGCGTACTCGATATTTATATAAAAATTTACACTACCGGGTCAAAAAATCACACTATCGGACTAAAATTTAACACTACGGATGGAAAAATAGGGAGGAAGGGGGCGGCAGCCCCCCGCTCTTATGATGCTCTGCCATTGGCCACGAGACATTTTTTTGTTAGAGATACGCTGGACATATCGTGGCTTATGCGTATCACCGGAGATACGCTTGAGATAACATGACATTTTTGTATCGTAAGCAATACTCATTTAAAAAATATATTTTAATGTTACTAATATTATTGATATAATTGATATTTTTCATCCAAAAAATCAAATTTTAACTTTACATTAGTTATTAAATGTTAAATAATAAAAATTAACGGATGTTATGGTAAAGCTTAGAAATCACATTTAAAAAAACCACATCTAAAAATTTACATCTTAAAAATCACATTTTAAAATCACATATAAAAATCACATTCTAAATTTAGGTTATTACTAAAAATAATATTTAAAATAATTAGTGTATAATTCACTTTTCCTTAAACTTTGAAAAAAAATCATATTTAACTGTAACTGTAAAAAAATCGCATTCTAATGTTTTTTAATATGTTTTGTTGTCTTTTCATAATGTGGTTGTAAAATTGTTTTTTGGTTGTATATTGTTACGGGGTTTTTAGCTATGTGCTAGCCCCTCTTTATTTATATATTTATTCTTGCCACTCAAAAAGAAAAGAAAAAAAAAGAAACTATGTCGTAACAAACTCAACCATCTTCAAAAGCTTTATATTTCAAAGGAGATACCAAGCTGTCCACGATACCAAGCAATATATTTCAATGTTATCCTTAAAATAAATAATTATTTTCAAAATCAAACTCACGCTTGTATAGCTTTCAAGTTAGTGTGATTATTAAATTAATGTTTGTTGGTTATTAAAGGTAAAAAAATGTCTAGAAAAGGATAAAAAAATTATTGTTTGTTTGAATTAACGGTGACCATCATGATTGCAGCCTAGCAGTCCATGGTACCACACCCACCGACGATACCACATTTAGTGTGTATAGTTGGTGGCGATATATGTGTAATTTTATAAAGTCGGGGATATAATATGGTAAGGTATCGATAACTTGGTGATACGACTATATCACATAGTTAGGTATCGTTTGTGTATTATTTTTAAATTGACGATATCACATGGTTAAGTATCACTCACTTGGCGATACGCTAATACCGAAAGGTCAGGTATCATTGAGTTAGTGATATTTGATGATGTTTTATTTTCTAATTGGTAGAAAAAATGATAAAATAAAAACTCCGTAGCTATTGTGATAAAATTAATTGGTGAATTGCTACTTTTCTCTTTGTCCCTAAAATAAAACTCACTTTAAGTGAAAGTATATGAAACCCAATAGTGATTCTTAATTGATGGCTTAGATCCAGTTGATATTTTTCCTTTAAAAGATCACAGTTCAATGCCTTAAAGTACAAAAAAGGGAATTATATAAATTTAGCCCATATAAAAAAAGTACTCAATGAAAGAAACCTGCATGAATATATATTTTACCCCAAATCACGTATCCTCTTTCGCGAAATCAAAACCTCAAATTTTTCCTTCGCAAATTCCATCAACAACGTTAAAAACTATTCCCATGAGTTGAAATAGCAGTTTTGTAAGGCGAAGAGCAATTTTCTAACCATCAAAATGAGAACTTCATTGTCGTTGTTTAAAGGGTGGTAAATGGATAAAATCATTAGAAGAGTAATCCTTAAAAAGCTTCAATTTTGCATTTGAAATCCTTAATGTTAATTATAATAAATGATTAGATAAATGGACATGTGCTATCATCATATTTATTCTCTCATCCATTTTTCCGGCTAAATCATTTATCCATCTTTAAAAAGTCAAAGTAACTAATTTCTTAATTTCTCTCTTTGATTAAAAAAACATTTTTTTATAAAATTAATATTTTTTAAAAGCATATTTTTTATTAAATAGAAACTACATATTTAAAAAGAAGTTCTCTATCATAAACAAACTTATAAAAAAGTACAATTTTTCTAAAAACAAAAAAGCTTTATAAAATATAAAATATTTTAAAATCGATCTTTATAAGAAAATAAAAGTTATATATTAAACCAGATTTAAAAAAAATAAAAAAATAATTAAAACTGGAGTTTTTAAATGAGATATTTATAAAAATGGATTTTTTAAGGAAATATTATTTAAAATATGAAAAAAGCAATGTTTTTTAACTAAACTATTTACTTATACGTAATTTTAATCATATCTTATATTTATCACGCGTCAATAATTCAATGTCTAACTAACCTAAATACGTGAATTTATATTGTAATTATCATGGAATAGGTTCAAATTATGTGTGTTTTAGTTTATAGGGATTTGGAGCTAAAGAAAACTTATTTTAGATAAAAAAAAATAGAACAAATTAGAAGGGTTGAAGATGTAAATAAAAGAAGTTACAAAATTAACCCAGAAAACCCTAAACTAGCGTATGATACGCCAGATATGAGCTTATGATACGTCGGTCAGCGTATTGGCGAAATATTTGAAGAAAATTACATAAATTTGGGCATCTAAAAACAGGGTTGGGCGTATGATACGCCCAGGGTCGGTATATCATACGCCGGTGTTCAACTACAACCTATTTTATAATATTCAAGATACTTAAAAGATATCCAATTTCAATTCGAAAGACAACTTTTTCTAGCCGAATCTAGGTGCTTTTGAGGTGCTTTTGGTTGCAAGCTTCCTAATACACACAAGAATCATCTTTGATCTTGATCATCATTAAAACAAAAGTGAATATTCAATAAAGACCATGAGTGGCTAATTCGTATATGATTGCTTATGGGAGAATCAATTATGTTAAAGTAAGACTTTTTATGTGTTCTTTAGGATTTTGTTAGACAAAGGCTTTTGAATGTAAGTTTAACTTTTAATTACGTTAAGAGATTCATTTATAAACAAAGTTGCTTGTTGAAATTATCAGTTTTTGGTTTCATTATATTGTGAACTCACTAAAATCAATAGGTAACTTGATATAAATAACATTGTGAATGAGCGAGTATTAAAAGTTTGGTCCTTTGTTATTACGTTAATTGAAAAGTTGAAGTCTTCAGAATTAGGTTTTGGCAAACCCTAGTTTGATTACATAAATTATTGATCTTGCATAATTGAGGATTCGAAAGTGATTGTTTCTTATTATTTAATCAAATTTGTTTCAAAGTTCTTGCTTTATGCATGTGTGATCATCAATTCATTCAAAGTTTTAATCTTTAGTTTAAAGTTCTTGTCTTTACGTTAATTGAGTCACAAGCGTTAAACACTTTCTATTTATTCCCTGTGAAGACAACCTTATTTATCCTTACACAAAAAATGTAACTAAAACCGGTTATTTAACTTGTTTTTGATCGAGTCACGAAAACCAGATCATATATCAAAATAGCTGTTTATAGTTCCCAACATTTTATTAATAAATATTTAATAATTTTATACAACCCGTGTATTACAAGGGTTATAATATAGTTTGGGTAGTAATTGTTTAAGAATTATGAAACAAGATTTGGTATATGCTTTATTTTAAAATCTAAAGATATAAATTATGTAATGCAGTCAGGAAAAGTGAGAGATTATTAACGAATGATTTAGAAAGACCTAAGAACACAATAGATGACTAATATTCGACTGTGATGTCAAATTAATTAAATATGATGTTTTATTATGTTATTACTTTAGAAAACCCATTATTTTAATATTTATTTATATATTTCAGGTTTTCAACAAGAAATGAAGAATTAAGGGAAGTTGAGGAATCAAAAGCGACAAAAGCCAGAACTAAGAAAAATGGCATAGTTTATTCCACTATTGGCTCACCTTACTTCGACAAACATAATGATCGCGTTTGGCTTTAATAAGGCAGAACGGTCAGCGTAACAAAGAGGAAACTGGCGTTGAGTACACCATTGTTAGGTCAACTTCAGGATTTTTCCATCTTTGACCATATTTAAGTGAAGGTTCTAGGGATTTATGTTTCTAATTTTTCCTTGGATTGTTATGGGTGATGTTGGCTTTTTAATAGCTTCTAGAATCAAGATCTAATCATACTCTTTCATGATTTTTTCCATGAATTCGAGATTTAAGGATCATTCCATGATGATGCATGCCTAATTCCATTCGTGATAATTCTCAGGTGTATGCTTAGTGAACCAATGTGTGATGCTAGTGTTCTACATGTTCTTCGACATTAATGTTTGTAATCATTCAGCTATGAATGTTTATGAGTTTGATTTTATGTAACTAAAGAAGTTTGTTTGTGATTTTAGTTATTAAACCTTTAAGTTGTTGGTTTTCTTGCTTGGTGACTCTTAGATTTGTGATTGAATGTTTAGATCAAACTGAGCTAGTGAATTAACATCCTAACATACTAAAAATTAGTGTTTCACTAGTTGAGTTAAATTAATCATTTATCTGTTCATGTTTATCTGAATTCAAAGTGATAATTACTAGGTAGATTCTTCATTGTGTAAATTAACTTGAACTCGGATGTGATCCGTCCTCTTTCAGTTGTTTTCATTCTCAATTTGATTTCAAGTTTTGTTTTCTTAAACAGCTTCCAAACCTTTTTAAAAGCTCATGTCAATAGTTAGTTAAAATAGTCCAATAAATCATATTTTCTTTCAACACTGACCACTAATTTCAAGTGGTTCGACCCGTACTTGTCCTAGCTAGGTAAGATGAATAGAACACTTTTAATATATATTTTTAGTTGACTCTTCGACATCAATGAATGACCTTGTATGTGTGGACATGTTTGAAAATGAAATGTAAATTAAAATAAAAAAAATTAACGAATTGATCGGGTATGCCTATTTTTGATTCCTGAGGTTTGCCCCTGTTTGATTCTTTCAATCTAAAAAAAAGTTCATATGTTACAAAAACGCCATTTCAAAAGATTTCTTCTTAGAGTTAAAGAGTTATACATACAATCTTTAAGGTGCAAAAAATAATTTACTCTCCCTTATATTTTGTATGCTAACAAGTATAAACTTATCTTGAATTTATATCATTATTAGAGATAAAGAGTTATACATACAATCTTTAAGGTGCAAAAATAATTTACTCTCCCTTATATTTTGTATGCTAACAAGTATAAACTTATCTTAGGATTTATATCATCATGGAGTTTATGTATTTTAATTATTTTAAACATTTTATGCAGATGATAACGTGCATGGAGTTTATAATATTTTAATTTATTATAGTTGTTGAAAATAAAAAAATATTTACAATGATAAGAAAAAAATTTACTTGAGAATCTCAACGAAAATTTAATCTAATAAAGAATTCATCGTCAATCCACCTTTCACAACCAAAAGTATCGAACTATATTTCTCTAGATAACACGTCTTCTAGTTGGTCTCGATTATCACCACTAGAATCCAGAAATGCTACAAAGCCTAAACCAAAATCCGAACAAACTACTTGATTGGTGAACATGGATCGATATATAAGTAGATTCTTACCCATAAGATATCATACAATAATAAGAAATCAAACATAAATTGTTACAAGCTTGAGAATTGCGATACATAGAGTAATATTATCATATATAAACCATGAGACTTATTAACCAAGGTAACTTATATTTTGACCCAAATAAAAATACGATTAAACCTAAAAACATGTTTCCCATTTTAACATGACGGGTAAGAACAAGGAGTCGGCATAGGCATGCATGGCTGCGTATAAGGTCTACAGCTTAACATTTCCAATATTGAGTCTAATTTTTTCTCGAGTTTTGCTGCCTTTTCTTGGGCTTCTTTTGCGGTTTTGCTGGCCGAATTTGCAGTTGACATGGCGGATCGTGCATTTGAATCGGCTGATTTGGCTTTTGATTTGGCGCCTTTCGCTAAATATAGTTTAAAACATGAATTATTTACATTTTGTACATCTTACAACGAATTTGGGCATAATATTGATAAAGTGAAGTAATGTACCTTTCTTATAGGCAAACCATACCCCAACTATTGTGAACACAATGGAGAGAGTACTAATACACAGCGCCGCGATCTCACCCACGCTTATCCCTCCTCCATTGCTTTTGTCGGAAATAGGGTTATAACCGTTGTTTGCAAGATTTACATTACCTACATGATAAGTTCATGAACACTTTATATAAATAGAACACTTAATAATACAAACCACCACCATAATTAAGTAGGCTTAATTACCTTGTTCAGCATATCTAATATAACATTTTCCTAGATACATATCACCCCAAGTGGAGGTCTCACACTCGGTTCTCAACCGTCTACTTGCCTCCGAAAGACAATCTTGACAATCGCTTAAACTCAAATCTTGTACGCACTGTGCCATACCTTTTATGCTGCCAAAATCACCCTCACGAAAGTATTCTCCGTTCCCGCCAGTTAGATGTGCCAACGCTTCTTCTATACGGTTCAACACATCCGAATTATAGCCAATGGAAGGGCCACAACTCTTGCATACCTCCATCTTGTCTAAGAACCCAAAAAATGATGTATTATCATACTTCACAAAACATCCTTCTAACTGTATTTCACCACCACTAGACGTAGGACACGCTGTCTTGAGTTGACCTATAGCGCTAGCAACACAACTTTTGCAATTGGTAGAGCTAAGGTCGCCTCGACATTGGAAGAGGCCATACAAACCATTGCTTTGTGTTGAGGTTTCATATTTGTTGAAGTTGTAGATCGACGAAGAGTCGAGTAAAGAAGTGAATAGTGAGTTGACGTTCAACTCGTAAGGTGTCATCAAGGTGTGGTTGAGTTGAGAGCACTTAACATAGACATTGGAGTTTGCGGTAGAAACCGAAAAGAGGAAGAAGATGAACGATAATATGGGGAACAAAAGAGAGAAAGCTTGTTGTAACATTTTTAGAGAACACAACTTCAATCCTCTATTGACCTATGACAATATATGAGTCATGCACATACATATGCACACACATAATATATACACAAACACAACCTGCAAGCATCTATACGTACATGAATAAATTATATGTATGCGTATATGAATATAATAACTACATTTTAAGCTTGCAATGATTGAGTGGTTGCTAGCACTCTATCAGAACTTTGTTTATTTAATAACAGCTTGATCATTGATCATATGTAAAACTATCTATTTTTATGCAAATTTGTATAGGTTCCTATTTTATTTATTTTTGTCAAAGAATTATTAAACTTTAATTGATCGAGGATAAAAAACAAACGTGAGATAAAAAGTGTCACACCCTCAATTTCCACAAACGGGGTTTACCGTTAGGTGAGTGACAAACCAGGATCTCAGACACGGTCATATCAAACGACACCATATGAATTTAAATTAACGTTTGAATTAAATCAGAGTAAACATAAATGAAATGAATATCAATGCGGAAGCATAAAACTGAAATGTAACCCAAGACTAAAAGTCTAAAAATGCTATGTCAAGACAAATGTTCAATGCAAAAGAAAATGAAACTGATGAATGTATG
>BJCM01085004.1:0-10189 GCA_018326385.1 Flaveria bidentis
TCTGACCATAAATACCACCCATATTTTCACTATTCTTATTGGGATAATATAATTGTCTTAAAGACTTTTATAATATACGTAATTATTTTCTTTTATTCAATTTTTTCAATAATTATGTTTTGATTTTTTAATTTACGTCATAACGCACCGAGCCAATACCGACTAAAATCGAATTCCCAAAAAACATGCAACAACCGTACCGCCGCAACGCGCGGGCATTTCCAACTAGTATTAAACAACTAGAATCGTTTTATAATTGTATTTGAAAAAAATATGTATCGTAATATGTTATTTAACTCGTCTGACCTTTTATAAGAGGCTCTCAAATGGTTCTGTATGCACTTTATTTGTAAAAATATATACTCTTATAGCATCTATAAGTATATATAACTTTTTAGGGTAGCTCAATGTTTATTCCCTTTTCTCAAAAACAGGTTCTCATCATATATTGATTAATAACTTGTTAAATACTTATAAGGTATTACAACTTCATATTAGTTATTAAAATGATTTTAAAATAAATCTTATTGTTAAAATAGTTAAACAATATATAAGATACACTGAAAAAAATTAAAATAACTCGGTTACAAATAATAAGTATATAAATATATTAAAAAAGAGAAGACTACATTAACATCTAAAGTGGATATCGTTTATATAAATACAATCATATTGTAAGATATTTTTACATGACATAAGCAAAGTAGAGATAAGTATTATCATCATTATACATGTAAATATATGGAAGGGATATTGTAATTAGGAAAGTTAAAAGTTTACAGTTTTAATATTAAGTAGGTTTTAACTCTAGCGTTATGTGACGAACTTTTTCTCACTAACTGAAAGTTAATGTGACAACATAAGAAACCAAATTTTTGTAAAAAATAAATACCATCAAAAAATGTAAGTCTTAAGATTCGAACTGATTGGGGTATCACAATAAAGACGTGTAGCATGTCAGAGGCTCTCTTTGTTAAATCCACTTGCGAAGAATTGACATAAGATATAACAAAATGTGTACAAATTTAAAAATTGCTTATTCAAAAGGTCAATCCCAAGTTTTAAATCCGGGTGGGATGCCAAAAGAGAGGCGCGCTTTACTAGCATACTAATGCTCGATTTGATTGTTTGTTAACTCCATTTACAAAGAAATATTATAAGATGTAATGCAAAATTTAAAAAAAATTGTTTGCTTAAAATGCGAACCCCAAGAATTTATCTTGGGTGAGGGCCACAACAAAGGTGCACTCCTCCAACAACATGTCAAAGGCTCTCTTTGTATTAACCTTTCAATAATTAATATATGATGTCAAAAAATAGATAAAAAAAATGTTTTTGTACTAATAGGATTATGACAGGTGACAAGGCGAAGGAAATTCACCGACCTTTCTAGTTGCGGTATATATAATGTAATGCTTTTAATATTTTATTGTCTTTTGTCAGAATATATAACGTGATGATTATACTCATAAAATGTAGAGAAATTTGTATACTTAAGAATTAACTAATTAACATTCCCTTCACTAATAGTATATATAAAATAATATAACTTAAATACGGTAATGTGTAAAAAACTAAAAATGATTTTCTTCAATATTCACTTATTTAGAGATTAAAGATAGAACTTTGATAAGATTTTAATAATCAACAACTTATTATTTTAAAAATAAATAAATGAATGATATAGGTAAAAAGGACACACCTCATAAAGGACTTTTGAGTGAGGCGGTGAGATTAGTAAATATCACAAACATAAAGGTGTTAAAAGAAACATTTAGTGGTCCCAAAGTGCAAACTTACAAAAGTACCCCATCAATTTCCATAAACTGCACAGTCACCCCTCCTATATTTATATCAACAAAGCTCCCCCATTTGAGCCTTTTATGTTTCCCTCTCCCTTTTTCCAAAAAACCAGACGACAAAAAATCTCAACGATCCACAACCAACCTGAATCCCCAAATTCATCTACAAACACATGAATCAATCTGATTGTATAAGCAATTTTCACTCGGGATTCAAAAATTTCGAAGGTCTCGATGAGTGATTGAGGTGTAATCATTTGGGTTTGTTGATTGTATTTTACGGTCAATGCGTCAGAAGAAAACCAACCTTCAGATCGGAGAAGAACGAAGCTCTTCCGATTCGAAATCCCCACAGGTTCAATCGCAAGAAAACTCTGTTTTTAGCGACAGATACACATCAAGAATCCCTCATCTTCAAATCCAGTTACCATCAAGAAATTGTGATGAACAACGACCCAATTTCAAGAAAGAAACAACGACCCAGAAAACCCTTATCTCAAATCCTCAAAAGAGACCTGTGGTTATGAGCCCTCAAATGAAAGCCTCACCCCATCATCATCACCATCACCACTATCATCATCATCATTCGTACGACCACCACCGGAGGAATTCGCATCAAAAGTCTTTAATTTGTTGTTCATCTTCGGAAGCCCTTTTAGCGACTAAAACAATTGCTTTAAAGCTCTTCAAGTTTACCCACGTTAAGCTTTTTTGGATTAAAGTTCCTTTCAGGGTTGTAATCCTTCTCTTTTTGCCTTCAATTTACTACTTTTCTTTGAGCTATCGGTCTTTCTATCTATATATACTCTTTGTTATCGCTTTCTGTAGCGTTCTTTTATCTTCATTAAACATTAATAGTCTTCACACCACTAATCTCCCTTCAATCCGGTTGTTTGTGGCTCGAAATTTTCCAAATCTGAAGCTTTCTAAATCTGATAATCAATCAAAAACACACCCACCAGTTGTTTGGTCAATTGGGTCAAAGACAAGATTTGAGGAGAACACAAATTCAGGATACTTGGTGAAGGTATACGGCAATGGGGATGTTTATGAGGGTGAGTTTTACAAAGGAAAGTGTTCTGGAAGTGGGGTTTATTACTACAACTTGAATGGGAGGTATGAAGGTGATTGGGTTGACCAGAAGTATGATGGTTATGGTGTCGAAACTTGGGCTAAAGGGAGCCGATACCGCGGACAATATAGGGACGGATTGAGGCATGGTTATGGTGTTTACAAGTTTTACACAGGGGATATGTATGCTGGAGAATGGTTCAAGGGGCAGTGTCATGGATGTGGAGTTCATACATGTGAAGATGGTAGCAAATATTCTGGTGAATTCAAAGGAGGTATCAAACATGGGCTTGGCCACTATCATTTCAGGTAAAAATTCTAACCAAATGTAACAAATTTGTGAGAATTATATGTTTATTTGATCACATATGGTTTACATTCATGTTTATCTTTAGTTCATATGAGATTGAATTTGCTAATGGTAGTTTAATTAAACAGTAAATGGCACTTGACCACAATTTTGAATTTTAAAGATTCATAAGCGTGTTATGTAGGTAATGATACTTTGTGGTGAGTGGAAGTAGAATGATGATTGTTGGTACTTGGTGCATTTGTGTTTTTGAACTGTGTTTCATCATTTATTGCTGAATTAATTACTTTAAAAATTAGATTTTTAAAATCTTGCCTCTGGATATCTTGGCTTATGAGGTTGATTATGGTTAGAGTTTCTGCTATACACACTGCCAATCTATGTAGACTCATTAGTGACTAGCGCCTATTAATAGTTCCACATTAATATTAGTTGCAAGGTCAACATCTTTTTTAAACAGTCAACAAAACAGATGCACTCATGGTTAAGGGTCCTACAATTTCACTGATACCATTTAATTTTGTGGTTAAGTTTCACATAGTAAAGTTTTGTGAGCTTGTGAACTCTACAGTTATTATTAAATGGCAATCGGAGATAAATAACATGAACAAAGCTGAAGTTACCTATTTGCCCATTGTCACGGTTACATTATTGACATGTATGATATTATTGAGCTTATGTGATTACATGATGATGCAGAAACGGGGACACATATGCTGGAGAATACTTTGCAGACAAAATGCATGGTTTTGGCGTTTACCGTTTCGCAAATGGGCATCGGTATGAGGGTGCTTGGCATGAAGGAAGAAGACAAGGGCTTGGTATGTATACTTTCAGAAATGGTGACACTCAATCGGGTCACTGGGATAATGGGATTCTCACTGTTTCAACCTCTCGAGATTCATTTTCTTCTGCATCATCTTCTTTTGTTTCTCATGCCAAAGTCCTCAAAGCAGTTCAGGTAAATCAAACAGTTATCATATCTTCTATATATTTTGTTCTCTGTGTCATTGGCTTTTTTTTATGTTCTCTATTATTGAAATCTTATGTTTATGAATCTAATGTGAGGTTGTTTTTCAGGAAGCAATACGTATAGCTGAAAAAGCAGTTGCTGCAGCAGATGTAGAGGAGAGAGTGAACAGAGCCGTGACTGCAGCTAACCGGGCGGCCAATGCAGCAAGAGTTGCGGCAGTTAAGGCCGTCCAAAACCGAATGCATCAGCTTGATGACAGCGATGATCTACCACAAGACATAGTCTGATGCACTTCTGTGGGAAAATTAGTGTTTTGAATCGCAGTGGTTTTCTAGAAGTAAACGATGGCTGGTGGTGCAAGGAGGTGGTGCCACCTGGAACCGCAATCAGCTTAAGATATTGAAGGTACTGATTGAGGAGCAAATGGTATCCCTCTTTCTTCCGGCTACAAAATAAGTATAAGTTTTTATGTATGTATAATGTGCTGCTGGTACCACTAATAGGTTTATGCATTCAAAGGGCACTAAAGTGCCTGTTTTCTTTTTTTTTCTTTCTGGTGTAACATGAAATCGAAAGGATATTCGAGGAAGGGGCTCGTTACAGCATAATACTGCTGCATAGCCACCAAGATTCATGAGAGTTATGAGGCCTTTTTCATGTCCTTTGCCTCTTTTGTTCAAATGTAAAATGTACATGTTTGTGTCTTCACTGAAAAAAAGTCAACATAGTTAGTGTTGTATTGGCTTGGGCTTCTATGAATCTAATGTTTTTATCTAATATCCTCTTTGTGGCTTTCTATTCGGCTTTTTGAAATATATGCGGCCACATGGCTCCTAACTGCGGGGTCTAGTGCGTAGGTCCTATGCGTCGGTCCTGCTTGTAGGTTCCACCTATGTGACGCCTCTGGCTTTTATATGGCTTTTGAGAAGTCTTCTGAAGCACACTTGTGTATCATGATCACATGGGATACTGCAAGTGGGCCGGATACAGGATGTATGGTTCATGGTAGCAGTCCTGGAGATTAAGCTTGAGTAATCTGCTTTTGACCTTGTAAAGTCATACATGCTGATTTTTAAATTACTTGACATAATTAAGTACTTGGTTTTTCACACCCAAAAAGATCATGTTGCAATTGAATCTTAGGTTAACATGATCATTAATATCCGGATAAAAAAGAAACTACAAACCTTCATGGGTTAATAGTTATATGGTTTTTTGATCTTTTAAAACTATATACATTATCCATTCTTCAAAAAAAACATTACTTTAATGAAGCATTTGAAAAACTTGATTACTATTATGTGAAATTTTTCCCAACTAAAATAATTATTAATAGGTTCTCATGATCAAACTCCGTAGGCATATGCAAAGAACCAACCGTCTCTTTTAAGAAATTAGACTTGTCTACACATGATTTAGGTCACATGATTAGAGTTCAATATCCCGATGTGTGGTTTTCTTAAAACATCCAAGTCACGCTCTTTAATCTTATTCTTAAATCTACATGTTTGTCTATTATGAGACTCAAACCTCGATTATTTTGGGGGCAACCTTTCCTATGTGTGACATATCGAACTTTGTGGGTTAGTTTGGTTGGCTTCACAACCAGAAACGGTATGGTTTGTCCTTGTTATTATTTTATTTTTTTGTTAACTCGAAGTCTTACAATTTTCTACGTATGTTTAAAAAAATTTACAGGTTTACCTTATGAAAGAAACAAATGATAAAAAAAAGTTAAAAAGCACAAAATCAAATAAACCATGCATGTTGCTGTCATAAAATCTTAAAAATATGAAAGATCGTTGAAATTACAGTATAATTCATAAAATGATATCGATCTTAAGATATTGCTATTGATTTGAAACTACATAACAACACATTGAACTAAAAAGATTGGTTGGAGCCCTTTTATGAAAGGGACTCTTCAAAAATAAGTGTATACCAATTTATACAACGAACACACGGTATTCTTTAGTAAAAGGCGAAAGAATAGTTCGCTTTGTGTTCATTGCATGGCTGCATGTTTTAAGTACGTTGGCTGCTTGCTTTATATTATGGCTTCCACCCCTTTTGTTCTTTTCAGGTGGCCCATGTGGGATGAACCCCAACACCAAACTTCACTGGGTCACTTCAAGTAACTCATAAACCAAGGTGACCAGAGTTAACAATTAGTTTTATATTTTGTCCAACCTTTGATTTGAATCATTTGGTCACACCAACTGGGGTTGTGTCCTTTAGGTGACAGTTTCCAACATTATTATTATTCTTCTTCCTCAAATCTTGTTCAAGTTTAGTTAAATCTCTAACCTCAATTTGGTTGGGTGGATTCAAATGTGATGAAGCATCTAACCGATATCGTTTCTCAGCATTTGACCCTGCTTGCAACTTTCCCTTTTACTCCAGGTAGGTACATCTATGATCTATCCTAGCCATATGTCAGCCATTTGTCATATTATTAAATGCAACTACTCTTTGAGAGTTTAGTATGCTATGAAGGGTGTGACCAAGTTAGATGACGCTCCTCATCCCTGGCCTCGGTTAATTGTTTATGTGGTGGAAATGCGGTAAACAAGTCTATTTGGCGTATCATAAGAGGGCTCGTGTCTGTATATTTTATTGGCAGTAGAGAAATCATCACACTTAAGGAAATAAGAATGATCTGTTGAGGTGGTGTTTAACAAATTGAAGGTATGGTTTGATGCTGATTAATGGGTCTTAGTATAAGATCACTATGCAGTCTATTTTGGTTTGATGCAGATTAATGGGTCTTTGGATAAACAATCAACAACATTTGAAGCAGCAGCTTCTATAAACTTAGACCCTCATAAGTCTGGACCTTGATAAACCAGGATTAACAATCGACTTACTTTGCGAGTGACGATCAACTAGACCTATTGATGATGACGAGTGCAAAGGAGAGTGCTTTCACACTTGCAAATAGATTTACGACCAATGGGAACACAAGGGACACTACCTTATGTCTTATGGGGTCCTGTCTTCAATGTTAATTCCAACTTTGGGAGCAAAATGTGATGATTATTTGTTTCATACTTGCAAATAAATATATAATATGAACTCCATGTTTGGATTGGTTGAATGTTGTAAACATTGATTGTGATATGGTATATTTCATGTTTGGTAGAAATGTATGCAAGTTAATATTTTTTTATATCAGGAAAAGGGCTTTTAAAAAAGTATAGTATTTATAAAAATGAGTGATTTATATTAAACGTAAGCATGGTTATTAGTCTAAATGGAGATGGCATATGATTATCATATAATCAAACATCAAATTTTCGAATAAACAACCGCTGGTTGCCACACAATCTCTCATTGATTCAACTGATGTAGATAAAAGAGTAAATAGAAATCTTGACATTGAATATTATCATATCATTCTAACAGTTTCAAATTTAAGCAAGACTGATGCAAATTTAACTCTCGGTCTGCTCCCTCAGCCTACGAATTGTACTCCTCACTGTCACAGCACTTGCGGTACTGTTGAGAAAAAAAAAGAAAACCATAAGTAGGGTGGCATAATAATCAGGCAGGTTGATAGTGGGTCAGAACAGATCACATTTTAATACGTGCAATCAGCAACCTGTTTGCACGTATTAAAATGAAGGTCGACCTGTCAACAGGTCCTTGTTAAACATCTTAAAAGTTATATATAATATGTACGTAAAACAACAGAGGGAAGAGCATTGTTACTTCAAAGTATATGCACCGCCTGCTTTGACTTTGCCACAGTCCTTGCAACCCCAGATCCCAACAGCCTTTCTCTTCACCGCATACTGTTTTGTTAAAGTATGAGGTCATTTAGCAACACATCATTGTAAGTGAAAAACACAAAGGAAACTAAGAGTAATATCATGACACTTTAATGGCTTTCTCGCTAAGAAAAAATAAAGAGAGTAGCTTAACCTTGCCACAGAATTCACAGAAAAACTTGCTGTGCTGGCTCACTTCCATTTTCTTGATCTGCTTTCTCAGACTTGCACCGTATCGAGTACCTGAAGAAGGTAGAAAATGCCAAAAATTAAGTCATCAGAGTCTTTAGATAAACTTGATGACATACATTTTCTGAGATACTAGATATTAAACCACATGTCATAACCAACAATGATCTTCAAAACACAATAACAAGAAGCTTACCATACTTCCCAACGATACCAGCCTTCTTTGTTCTCTTCGTCTGCAATTCAAATTCGCAAGAAAAATTCAAAGTCAGACGACTCATAAACATCAACAGCATTCAAGATCAATTAGTAGCTGATGGGAAAAAATCAATCTCATCATGCTCTAATTTAAGACTAAATTCATTAAAAGAGAAAAGCTTTCTTCAAGAGGTTAAGGCAGATTGTGCAATACTAGATATTAAACCACATGACCTAAGTATTTTGCATTTGTTTTAGAAGCCATACAACGTTTGCCTATATTCGTTTTCAATTAGTCGGATCAAATGATGCAGGATTATCAATTATGACATTTCGCAGGTAGTGCAGGCCTTGCTTCAAACAAAAAGAAACACAATTACAGCTTGAAAACAAACTAGACACTTATCAGATTACAAAGTTCCATTTTTTTATATAAATTTAAACACAACAAAACTAAATCTGAAAGACTGAAACCGGTCTCTACCCTAATATAATTGCTAACATTTCCCTCACAGTTATATTAATATCAAGTTTTGCACTCAAGTGCATATACTTGTAGCTAATCACAGAACACCACATAAAACAATGATACAGATAGTTCAATTCAAGTATTACCAACAAAAAGGGAAACAATGATACAGATAGTTCAATTCAAGTATTACCAACAAAAAGGGAAACAACTGCACTAATATGATTCTAAAACACAACGATAAGTGATAACATAAAGTAAAATCGGAAGAGCAAAACACCAAAGAATGTGTAATTACATGTCACAAGCATCGGAAAAAGCTTACCATTTTGCAAGATCGGAAGAGAAAACAGATCGCAGCAGCTTAGACGGCGAAAAGGAGCTCAAACCCTAATTCGTTTTCGATATTTATACGCGGCTGTTAGGGAAAAAGATATGAATATTTTGTAAAATTGGAGTACAAGTTTATACCTTTGTTTTTACTTTAACCACTTAACTTAAAAGTTATGACTTAACCAAAAGATTAGGAATTTTTTTTATTACTAGGGTAAAATTATAAATTTGTTTAACTTTTGGGGTTAAAAAATATAAACAATAGGGGTAACCGCCGATGCCACCGGCAAGTTCTCCCCACGTCCCATCAACTTGAAGACTTTGAAGACCACGTCGTTTGTCAGTTTCCTCAGAACCCGCCAGTGCCACCGGCGAGTTCTACCCCACCATTATTGCACCCCAGAACCCGCCAATGGGGAGGGCGGGTAGTTGGTTAGGGTTTTGACCGGAGATTCAAGCGAGATATTTAAAAAAAACTTTTTATTTCTATTATATAAACCATCTAACTTATATATTTTATTCTTCACAATACACACTAAACTCACATTCCACATTCTCTATTTTTCAACAAACTCATAGATTTTATTCCATGGTGAATTGGGTGTTACATTGGATCCTTTGAATACGGATATATATATATATATATATATATATATATATATGTATGGGAAGGTTCAAATGATAACCACCATTTTTTGTAAAAACTCTAGGAACCAATCTCAACCACTTCCCCCTTTATCACATGCAAATCACATGTCATTTCCCACTTTTTTAAAACGTTCGTAACTTTTTTTCACGAAATCATTTTTTTCAAAAAAAATTCACCATAAAATTCAGTATTTTTTTATCTTTCCAACGCCTACCATATTGATATACTTTTCTAAAAAAAATCGTACATCCGTTGTTTACATATGTGTAAATCTAGTTATACACATGTGTAGTACTTGATTTACACATGTGTAAACCCGATATTACACATGTGTAAAACGAATTTCGTTAAAAAACGGAATTTTTTTTATTTTTTATAATTTTTTATATTTTTTTATGAAAGAGGGAAAGTTGGGGAACATTTTT
>BJCM01085006.1:0-23823 GCA_018326385.1 Flaveria bidentis
TATATATATATATATATATATATATATATATATATATATATATATATATATATGAACATATATATTTAACTAAAAATGTAACTGAAGACAAAAAAAGTAGTATATGAATTTTGGTGTGTGTTATGTGGTCCATATATATTGATATAAACTGTCAACATGTCTCATCATTTTCACCCTTTTTGATTCTGCTCTGCTGCCTCACTGTCCTCCCTCCCTCCATCTCAACTGTTCACTTACTCACTGTAAAAAATCTTTTGGATGAACTCATTTCTCTTACTATTTATTTCAATTTTTTATTTTTGACTTTTTACCTTTGCCTAATTTTTACCTATTGTCCTTTCATTTATAAAATTTATGCTTCCCCATAGTATTATCTATTTTTGCCTTTTGAATTTATTATTATAATAATATTATTATACAAATTTATTCTATATAATATTAAAGGAACAAATGTAGGATAAAAGAAAATTAAAGCTTAGTATAGTTTTAAGGATAAGCATTGGAATTACTTCACCTATTATTATTGTTTTTAATTTACTACATTATTGGGTAATCAAAGGTAAAAAATCTTGAAGATTCTGTGTGAATCGGTGTATGGTAAGAGGAAAATAGAAGTTGTACATTAGGCTATGTGAAGTTGTACTACCATCATAAATGCAATGTTGGCCAGTTTGTGAATTGTTTAGTTGATGTGATCTCTTGCTTTCTTTTTCTTCATCTTGCCCTCTACTTTTCTTTTTTACTTTAATTCTTTTTCCCTCCAATACATACAATTTATCGTCTTTCGTTTTCTTATTTAATATAATGTTATATAATATTACGTAATCAAATTTTCAACAAATTAGGCAAATAAATGAAGGTAAATTAACATACAATATCATGTCGATTAAAAATCAATAAATCTAGCAGTTGACCATATTATATGGTTGTTGACTCTATTAGTGTGTGGGGCCATCATCATATTGGAGGTATGACTCAACTAAACAATAAAAATGAGATTATATTACCATCGGTAACCATGTGAAATTAAGGGCCCCACTCAAATCACAAAATTATAATGCAAGATCAAAATTCATGGCTTTTGTCACATAATAATCATATCAAAGTCTTTGTTTTTGTTATGCCAGCCTATTTCCAATCGTACACCTCTTGTGGCAAAAGGTACATATATTAGGAGATTTTGAACAAAAATAATTACCAATTGGTGTTGATTATTGTTGATGATTGATCGTTGAAAATGAAGCTAATAATGATGATGGATACACCACCATCACCACCACTTTTCACTACCACTTATCACTCTCCATGTTCGGTTCTTTTGGGGGCTACCAACGTTGTACAATATCAAAACAACCTAGCTCTAGTTCTATGGTACTCGCGAACAATGTATTCAATTTGTACTAAGTTGATCTATTTACCTTGTACGATGTAGTTTTGTATCACGAAAGTGTAGGGCGGAATATACTTTAAGTTACGAAGTCTTAAACTTGACATCATAACAAAAGTTAGATACCAAATTAGTTTATGAAAGATTTGATTAGTGGGTTACAAGTTTACATCCAAGAATGGTGTACGTAAACTCATACCAATAAATACAACCCAAAATTTCACACTATATGAGTTTGATACATTAATCCGATTAGCACTTTCGGCTTCCATCTTGGTTTGCCTAAGAGGACACTTCAAACAATTTAACACTAAGTGGATACACAAGGGTTAGAGTGTAAGACTCCAAAAACAAAAGTAGAAACATATAGAAAGCATTTAGAAAACATGTTTAAAACTGTTGTAAGCTTGTGATGTTTCATTTATCAACATAAATCCGTAAAAAATCAGCACCTTGTCTAGCTTAACCAAAAGTTACTCCATATAAATAAACAATTCATAGCCACACACGTTTCCCTCTAAGGGAATGATTGCACATTGTTCACATTCAAGACTTAATTGTTATTTATAGGTTTTTATTTTCTTTATTTTTTTCCTGGTAGTGGAGGTGAGGGATGCAATCACATTTGATATAGAATTATTAGAAAATAATTAATAAAGTAAAGAAATTACATCAGTGGTCATCAAAAAAAGTTGATACTGTAACTTTTTTACAGATTATACATTATATTAATTTTACAATGGACTTACGCTACTTTTGTGAGGTCTATGATTTTTTAATTATTTATAAATGTGCAATCTCAACATTGGAGTTCCACATGTGCCAATAGAATTCAAAAGAAATATTTAACAAGTAAATGATCTCGATTTTTATAAGGATGTATATATGAAATTTCAACTTAGTAAAGCTGTAAAGGAGTTGTATGAAATTAAAAGAGTTTCAATTATAAGTAAAGAAATGCATAAGATTTTATACTGTTGTTAACTAGATTTAATACGTATCAAAGTAAAAACAATAAATACGAGTGTTTATACAATTCTTTTATTTGAAGTTCTAAGGGCGCCGAGAAAAAATGGCACTTGCAGCAACACAACAAACATTCACAAGGTAGGTTCATGACTGCAAATGAAGCTCTATATATTGATCTTTAATGCTTCCCAAGCAGACCAGTCCATATATTCCTTTTTTACATATCCAACTAATCCATTGAAAAACCAAAATCAAGACAACATATGACATAAAGTCAAATAAACATCAATACAAGTCAACAAAATTAAATCTTTCAACTTCAATCACTTTCCCCACTAAATTGTTCCCATTTCAACTACTATTATCTACCACCATTGACAAATTGTATGCAAAATCTAGCACCACGAGACTTGAGAGGCCGATCAAAGTCCAAGTAGTGTCTGATGGTTCGAACCAAATGGCCCGTCGGTTACCAACTGACCACTGAATTTGGGTTTGGGTAGTTAAAGGTAGCTAAAATCAAATACTACTGCTCTTGTAATGTTCTTTGATGAATCTATCTGCATAATAAGAGTATATGTGTCTTACGTACGCTTGAATACATTTCTGGTAAGAAAAATTAATCCATACACCATCTGTTCTCACAACAAACAGGCATCTTGAACATCTGAACTGTGGAGGCCGATCAACCTTCAAGATTTTAAAAATATTTATAGTTAAGAGTAATCATTAAACGTAAATTAATGAAAACAAGTCCAGTCAATATATTTGATCCGCGATCTATACGACAACAGTTGTGGGCCAATAACAGTTCAAGATTTATTGAATCCAAGACTTTAAGTGAATCAGACATGATGTCAATTTAATCAACAACTTTATTTGGTGTTATTGGTGTCACTAATAAAGAATGTAATGAAAGATGTATAAACAATTAAATAGGTATCAAATGTCAAGGTATAGCAACTAACCAGGGGAAGACCAGTTCTTTGCTACATGTGGACTTAAAACACTATAAAAGAATGTTAATTCGGAGAGCTCATTATTGCTACTTTTAATACCAATTTATAAAATGAAAATAAGACACAAAGATCAAGCAAATTTTGCTTTAGAAAACTTCAAATGGACACACACATATATATTGTTGAACTATTTGAAAGCAACTTATTGGCATAGAAGTCAAAAGTGGATTAATTATGTGACATCGGTAGTAATCGGCTAGCTGTAAATGTTTAATCTGTCCCTCGAGAAAAGAAGAGGATGCAATGAATGAATCGCCTTCTAAGTTTCGAACTTACTTTGTTGGAAACACGAGAACAAGCATACAATAGATGAAAAAAAAACCAAAGAGCACTTTAACTATTAGTGACATAACAAAATTGCGTGGGACTATAGTTATAAGGGGAAGCCACAAGCTTGGGTGAACCTAAGTTTGTAAACAAAATATTCTTTTATAAAACTTACCATAATGGAATCAAGGCTGCACCCGATCTGATCTTCAAAATGAGGATGATAAGCAAGAAGCTTTTCCACCACCATTTTCTCATCTGTTTATGTAAGTTGCTGTCCATCCATATACCTGGTTAAGTACAATTAATTAACAAAGGTGACTAATTTGGCTGCTAAGTACTGTGATATTTCACTTGGATGAAAAATGAAAGTTTGAATGCTAAATACTGATATTGGGAGTACTTTATAGGATGCTAAAGAAATACGCTTATAATGAAGCAACTAAATGAAAGGTGCAGCAAACTGGTCAAACGGTATAAGGGGAAATGCGGCATTTTGACTACATATAATATTTGAAGAGGGTTTACGAATTTGAGCCCACATTTCTCCATCCACATCTTGCAAACAGAGGGGGAGAAAGAGATAACGATAATTATAAAGTTTGGAAGCATTTCATACAAGATATCAAAGAAAAATAAGGTATTGAATCCTTGACCCATTATTTTAACCATTTGGGTATGTTCTTGAGTATACAGGTTTAAGAGTCAATTTTATGTTTAACAAATGTTATGTGATATTTCACTTATGCCCATGATTGTGAGATGTCACTTTTGGTGCATGCATGATTTGAGATTGCATCCATCATGTAGTAACATATGTGGATCTCTTCTAAAGGTGCACAAGTGACCCACTCACAGGGCTCCTGTTGCAAGTAGCAAACATGTAATAAATGCAATGCATTGCTGATGAAGGATCCTTCCACTCATATTTTGGTTACGAATTTCCCTTTTATCAATTGTATAGTTGTATGTCACGTGTGCACTTTAGAATTTGGATGACTAGACAAACAGTATTTCAATTGTGAAATTGTAAGGAATAATTTGTTTAGCACTTTGTCTCTTATGAGCATAGTGTGGGTATCAAATGCAAACTACTAGATACCCACATGTAGACAACTTACCCATGTGAACCTAGTGAGTAGCAGTGTAGCACACATGTGAAAGATAAAAATTGGGATTTTATTAAAGAAAAAATTATATTGATGTACGAATAAAAAGAGATGCAACACAACAAAGAGACTTCAATACGCAAGCTCTTGAACAACTAAAATGAGCAAGCTCAACTTGTGTTCAATACAAATAATTAAAGACTTGAAGAATTAAACGAGTTAGAGCTCAAATAACTAGATAAAAGCTCGATTGTTTGCAGCCCTGATTGTTTCATAGTACTTACTTGAATTGCATAGTGCATAGACTTCAAAAGCCCCAAAAATAATTTAAGTCAGGTTCCAACTCAAGTAACTCAATAAAACCGCAGCTTGTATGCAACATTGCAACTTTAACTTATCTACTGTTAGAAATTAAATACTTGTTTAAACATAATAAAGTTAAGGTTTAGTTGCTACCCAAAGGTCCAACCAAAGAGAATTGGGCCTCAATATGGCAGTTTAAGAAGCGATACATCTTTAGGATAGAGATATATAAAAGCTTTAAAGAAGAATAAGAATAGAACATGATAAACATGAGTAATATCCATAAAACAGTATATTTATATTATCCGAAGAATTTAGTAAGGGGTGTGCACTTAATGCCTTAGACAAGGTATGATTGTAGCTTAATGTAATAAACCACTTGGTATATGGAAAAAAGGCTAAAAAATTCTTACAAGATCCATACAGGTCTTGAATCAAAGAGCCTTTGAGGAAGAAATAAGAATCTCTAGTTCTCATGGAACTTCTTAGAAGGTTCTTGAAGTCTTTAGAATAGCGTACATGAGTCATGTGTATGATAATCTAGAGTAGGAACATTCTAGAATGCATCCTTTAATAGGTTGCTTAGCATGAAAATAGATGGCTTCATTTGGCAAACATACCTCGAGTGTAAATTGTTGTAAAGCTTTCTCACAAGTGTTTTCTAAAGCAATACGAAGTGTTCATTTTCCTTAAAATCTCATGCTCCTCTATAAACCGAGTGAATCGCAAAGTGGCGCACAAAAGCTTGGAGAGGTAGTGTGTGACATTAAGGTGTGTCTAGACATCTTACTCATTGAAAAGATAACAATAAAATAGGAACATGGTTTGTTTTGAATAGTCCAACCTCCAAAGAATTAGTGAAATTGCATAACCTGTTTACATTTCATACATACATTTTGCGAGTAAAGATGCACAAAGAATAACCATGAAGAATGTTTGTCATAAAGTTTTCCACATATTCCCTTTGTAACACTGGTTAAACTCTCTGAGCATCAAAAACAATCTCATATTCTTATCCACTGTAAGTAACATAGAACATAAAATGTGACACTTTAGTCATATATTTTAGCCATTTCTAGTCTTCATGCTCTCTTAATCTTATCTCTATGAACAATTTCCAATGTTCTAGTCTCTATATAATCCAAAGTAAGAGTACTAAGAAACAATCTAATACAAGAAAACTATATGCTTGCTAACGATACCATCCATCTTATTTAACAACTTCACTAAACTCAATTTCTAACAGATACATACCACAACTAGAGCACATCAAGTTATCTCAATAATCTAATCATCCCCAAATGGGCAAATTAGAGTCATTCAAAGTAAAATAACATGACACGAGTTTCTAAAACACCTAAGGAGAATCCTAAAAAAAAGTAACTGAAGAAACATCAAAATGCATCATGTAAGATGAATATAGAGAAACTGGAAATGAAACCTGTTCGGAGTGGAGGATATCTCGGAAGATTTCGGCTTCATTGTCTTTCCATTTGCGATCCCATTTGGGGTCCTTGGGTGGATGTCGTTTTGCTCTTAGCAATGAGGATTTGTGATCGTGTGTTTGTAGTGGAAGTGCTGTGTGGGGGCGGAGGTGAGGGATGGCTCTGCCTATTGATTAATAATTTTCTATATAGTAATTAATTTTCTATATATTAGTTAATTATAAACAATCAAACGCATATAGTAATTATTTATAAACCAACTTCTCATTTATTTTTTTATATTTTTCTCTTTTATTATAGATTAATAATTTTTTGTATTTCTCTATACGATTAAAAATTTATACTATTAATTTCGAATCACTTTTTGATTTTATTTGAGTGATTTAATAACTGGTAAATAGTGATCTTATTATTGGTAAGTTCCTATAAAATATTAAAAGATATGTGTTTTAAGTAAATAAACTAAATAATTATATATCTAAAATGTAAATCTTCTTATGCTAATAATTTATTAAGGTATACTAAACTATAAGATTTCAATTACATAATATATTAAAATATTATTTTTAATCTTCATTATTTTGTCATTTACAATTTCCTAAATATTTATCACTCTTATTTTACTAATGGTTAATAATATATAATACAAATTTAAAACTCCAAATTTTAAAATTTTATATTTAGTCCACTCATGTAATACATGGGTTCTAACCTAGTATCATATATTAGCGGAAAAATTTGATTAGTATGAATATGGTATTGTCACATGCCATTCTAGTTATCATTTTTACTATAGTGGGATTACCATTTTTATTAGAGCGAGAATAGGATAATGGATTTTACATATTCATAAAAAAAAGCCATATAAAATTGAATATACATTATATATATAGTACAAAATAATCATTTCATGTGGTCATCGTTTTTTATGTGTATGTGTTTAATCGGAGATTAATTCAAGTAAACGTCGTAATAAATGTTCGGTTGAAGTTGATAGCTAAGATATATATTTGAATCCACCTCGACTTAAACATTCACATCCGTTTTTAAGATGGAACAAAGAATGTTGCTGACTTTTCGGGATGTTGTGATCAAACCAATACATCCGCTACAAATATATACTAACATATAAGGGTCAATAAACCAAAAGGTTGCCTAAAACTTTATATGGAAATGTACATAGTTGTTGCTAGATGTTAGTTGAACGGCCAATATTTTTATGTTATTGTTTAACTAGGTAATTGGTTTTAAGTAGGTTAAACCCGGTCTTTTTAACTTCTAAAACCATTTTTAACCACTTTGAAGTCTAAATACCTCTAACCAGTTTGAAGCCAACAGTTAGGATCAGTGAGGAGCCGGTTATATCATACCAATTATTAACCGTTACGGTTTCAGTTACAAAAGCGTTTCATTTCGTTTAACCAAGTTTTTCGAGAACTCTAGATAAGACTCGAGTACTCACAAAGAGTATATAACTACTTTGAATGGACCAAAATATTAGGCCCATAGGCCATGGACCATTATAATAAAGACCCCATTAAAGAATTAATGGGATGAACGTGTCAAGAAATTCCAAAATCAATTGAATGACTCTGTGCTAGGAGTCACGGCAGCAATACTCTTACAAATTGAGATCACGAAGGAATGTAAGAGGAATGATTGGAGAAAGTGAATGGTGGACTATCTTGTTAGCACAAATCAATTTATTTGTAATCTTATTTTCTTTTACTTATTTTATTCTGGTTGAATATTTTAAGATGCATGTTAGTTGTTTCAAATGGATTAAATTATTTGTTTATCATTTGGTTTAGCGACATAGCGGGTGGCCCTTTATAAGGGAGACCCAGGTTTGAATCTTGCTGATGTCGAATTTTGATCGGTTTCAAGTCAAAAACATGGACTCGTGGTGGGGTTGTGCCCGTTCTCCCTCTTCTTCCGCTTTACAACCGATGAAAATGTGAAAATTTTAATATTTTACGAGCTAGTTGATTTCCTCTTGAAACGGTTGGCACTATCTTCAAACATGAAACCAACTTTGGACAGTTGGAATTCGGTTTCATATATAGTTTATATCAGGACTACAAAGAAACATGTACCTAAGCCGTTCAGCCGCCGTTAACAGAGTCAATTATGGGCATAATTGCTAATCGCCGTCGAGATACCGTCTTCATCGATCACAAATGCAGATCGATGACGACCGAAGATCCCAAGCAAATGCGTTCATTTTTGTTACGGAGATCGAGAGGTTGATGATGAAGAATGCCACTGGGGAAAGAATGTAAGCATCGATCGTTTAATTGCTTATCTCTTTAAGGATTACCGGTGAAGCGCTTACGTGGCTTTAGCAATGGAGTTGCACGTTGATGGTTGGAAAACAAATACGATAAATGATGAAGGTTTGATTAATGCATCCAAATACTGCCATAATCTTTAAGAACTGGTGCTTATTGTGTTAAATGTGTCAGTTTAGAGTTTGGTTTATGTATAATTTTGCAAGCTAAAGTAAGCTAATGGATGATTCACATGATTGTGTAGGTAGGCTGGGGAGTTTGTGAAATTTTATAAGTGATTACAAGTCACATGAAGGAGGGTTTTGACCTTTTATCACTTTTCCTATTTGAAAATTTTAATGATGGAAAAGAAAGAAACACAAATCCATACATGCTTTCTAATTAATTTAGATCAATCAATTGAAAATAACATATTTACAAATACTAATAAGTCATATCAAATCCTGCTCATCCTCTAGCTGAACAGTTTATTCACTTCACTGATTAAAATAGTATCAGAAACAAGAATTTAGTACGTCGGTGGTGGTGGATACACCTGGATTGATGATGGTTGTGGGTACACCCCTGATGGTTGCTGTGGAGGATAACCTTGTGGCGCTGCATATGTTGCCTGTGGCGGATACGTGGCAACTGATGGTGGATATGTTGTCTGCAGTGGATATGTGGTGGTTGATGGTGGATATGTGGCGGTTGATGGTGGATATGTGGCGGCTGATGGCGGATACGTGGAGGTCGATGGTGGATATGTTGTCTGCAGTGGATATGTGGCGGTTGATGGCGGATATGTTGAATTACCAGAAGCTGGAGGGTATGTGTTTGATCCTGTAAAAGGGCTTGATCCAGTAGGCGGATATGTTGAATTCGGATGGTAAGAACCGTAAGATGGTAAAAGTGATGTCATTGGATTTGAATTAGGAGGATATGATGGAAAAGGAGAAGATGTGCATAAACCATGAGGAGCTGTAGGATAGATAGATGACGCGTTTGTGTAGTTTGCTGCAGGTGCACCGGGGTATGGGGCCGCAGGACCTGGTGGTGGGACAGCAGGGTAAGGGGTGCCTGCTGGTTGTTGCATGGTGGAGTAAGGGGTGGCTGCATGTGGTGCTGATGGATTGTATGTTTGGACTGTGGAAAGTGCGGCACTGGGGGTCGCGTATGGTCCTGCAGGCGGAGCGTATCTCGTATCGGTGGCGGTGGCGGGGGAGATCGGTGCACCAACCATGGCTGGAGTTGATTTGTGTGAGATGTAGGAACAAGAATTGGAGATGTAAAGGAAGAGTTTTAATGTTTTATGATGAAAGGAAATGGTAGTTGACTTGTTCTTTTCTTATCGATGTTGTCATTTAGTACTAAGTTCATTGGATAATCCATATATATTTTATTTATATATTAATATATATGTTTCTAGTATAGTATTTTGACTATTTTCAGGCTTTGACTGGTTCTAACGTTTGACATTTTTGCGTGTTGGCAAGCGTGTAATGGCCCGTAGGATGTTTATGACAAGAAAGTTCCTGGTGTGGTGTAAGTTACAAAGAAGTCCCTGGGCTATAATCTTATTAGCAGGTTCTTGATCCTTAAAATACTTTTACTACATTTTGTGCCTTATTTTGCGATTAATATTTTACATGCTACATTTGTTTGTTAGAAGCGGTTAAAAAATTGAGATGTGAGTTTTATTGTTTTTCTTTTGTTAATTTGTTCGAAATAAAATTGAGACCCAAGTCAACCATTGTGTGTTCAAACGTTATTGACCAGCAAAAGATAGGCATGGTGTGATCTCCATGAATGATCGCAAATAAGTTGCGATGAACTTAAGCTTCACATGGCTCGGGCCTTGGATCGACTACCATTGCTTTGGTTAAGCTTGAGCTTAACTTGATAGGTTAATTAGCCTTTATAAAGCAGGCTAATGGACACCTACTCGATGATGGATCATCAGCTCTAGCTCAACTTAAAAAAGCCAAATATTTATATAAGAGTAACTTTTAATAATCAAACTAATTTTAAATATACGAGTATTAGATTCAATAACTAACCCTTACCGAATATGTAAAACATCAAAGAAAAAACTTGAGACTTGACCTTAAGTGTACAACATTATAAGAATATTTGCGACTTCAATTTATATATTCACCTATATGTTACATAAAGCTTTACAAACTCGACACGAGCAACCTTGTAAGCTTGAGTTTGGCTCAATATTTGAGCTTAAACTCGAACTCGACAAAAAATTAATTCCAACAAGATCAAGACAAGTTAAGTCCAATTGTTCTTCTTAACAAAATTATTACATTTCAGACCAAAAGTTTGTAATAACTACACAATTACCGTATATAATGCTTGCATGCATTTTTAATTGATCAAAATACACATATGACATGTTTAGAAGGCTTGGTTTCAACCGGGTAAGAAGTGAATCGAACCGGTTCAACCTGATTAAAACTGGGTCATTTCCCTCTACCAAACCGGTTTCGACTCAAACTAGTTTTAATTTTTGTTAACCCAACCCAAACTATGGTTTAAATGTTTAATCCTGATTTCAACCCGCTTCACATACTACTCGGTCGGCAAATCTTACCATTTATCTAAAGTCAAATACAATTTTTACCCCGAAGAACTCGAGCCCATAAGCCCAAAAAAGGCCCAGTTTATCACCCATCAAGCCCAAGTCCATCTGTAACTGCCCAAATGATGAGATAATCTACCCAATCCAAATAGTACTAAGCATGTCATGAATGAAGACAACATAATTTTTCCTCTTTCTTATCTTGATCATTAACAAAAAGAATATATATTGGGGTCTAGCCTAAACCGGATCGAGTTTAAAACTGGTTCAGGTTGAGTCAAAGATGGTCAAATTAGGTTTAATTTTTGTCAAAACTAATTCAGGTTTAAAACATTTTCTAGACGGAAAAAATCGGATTTAAATGGCTTCAAACTGATTTCAAAGTATAGGAGTACGATTTCAATTTTCAACCCAATTTCAAGCCGGGTTCAACCAAACTAGTTTCAAAATTGTGTTCGATGCGGTTCAAAAGTGGGTTCGGTTCTCAACCCAGTTTTTTTTTTGCACCTCTACATAGAAGAATATAATATAAATATTAAATAAAATTTGAAATATATCAGCTAATCCATAATATATAAAATTGTAGATTACTGTCATAGTATCATGTTCCTCACGGTTAAAAATGTGACATCGTTTTACATTTTAGCATAAGATTATCTTTTGTCATATAATAAAACAATCACACTTATAAACATGAAGAAAGATATTATGACACTTGTAAATGTAGATAAGTATGAAATTTCTATAAGCATAGAAATCAATACATTTTTACTACAATTACTTAAGTACATAAACAGATACTTGTCAATTCACCTGCAAATTTCTTGATGATCATCCACAAATTCCAGTTTCTGACCACTCAATAATATCATCCAACATACATGGAATCAAGCTTCAAACTAAATGACAAGTAACTTACAGCTGCAACAACAAGTTCAGAATTATGATTGCAAATTGTTCAAATAACAAAAGTTCGAATGGTAATACAGGTAATAATTCAACAATATTTACAAATATATAATCTGATGACCAAATGTATGTATCAGACTTCGTGTGAATCATCAAGCATCCCTCTCAAGAATTTCAACCCTTAAAAACATTAAAAACATTCTTCCTCTTCAAAGTTGTTGGCGTCGCAAGAATCCTCTTGATCGCATTGATCTCCAAGGGGCTGTTCTTAGCCTGTTACAATCAATCAAACGTTAATCAAATCAACACATCCTTAAAAAATCAAAAAAACAAAAAAACAAACATCATCTTGATTCACAATGAACTTACCTTCGAGCATGTACCACGTTGAACATTGCAAATAGGATAATCATGTGGGCAACAACTGTAATGATCCTCACAGCAAGACGCACCCTCTAACGGACAGCAGCCCCAAGCAAAACAGTACCCATAGTACTCATAGATGCAGCAGCAGGTTGTGCTTTCGGGGCAGGTGCTGTACTCATCGCATACGACTTCAGGTGCAGGTGGAGACGGTGGGGTTGGACCAGGGTTCGGTGGGTTATCGCCATTCTTAATGGGGTATGAGGGTTCCATTGCAATACCACATAACCCTGTTTTCTGATCTATGTTTCTTTCCATCCTCAAGTAACCAGATTCCCCCCACGCCGCACCCCACGAATTCTTGACTATCCAATAGTCTTTACCATTTTCTGACCCGTACCCAACTACTAACACACCATGGTCCAAAGCAGTTCCACATGAACCAGTAAAGATACCCTACATAAGTCAAAACCATCTCTAATGTTAACTCATATCCCCAATTCATTTATGCGTTTGTAATGATTTGAATCATGCATATATATCGTACATTCGTATATATTCGTATATATTTGTATATATTCGTATTACCGAAGTGTAGAACTGGAAATCTCTGCCACCGGCTTCAATGGCAACGGCTATAGGTTGATTCGCAGCGGCCTTTTGTAGCGATGATTCGTCGTTAACGGGAACATCTTCATAACTATCAATTGTAACAACCTTTGCGTTTTTCTACATAAAGCAAACACACACACATATTAGTATCTAAAAACAAACAAAATTGATACAAAAAGACTAAAATACGATGCAATTATACAAACCTTGTTAGCGTCACATCTACCATCTCTACCAGTATAGGGGTAGTCTTCTTCAGTATCAATACCACCATTTTTTATGATGAATTCAAAAGCATAATCCATCAAACCTCCATTACATCCTTCATTGTAGGATGTATCGCAATCCACAAGCTCTTGTTCTGATAAAGAAATCAAATCACCTGTAACGATCTGGTTCACTCCTTCCACAGATCCAACGGCTGAGAATGCCCAACAACTCCCTGAAAATAATAATAACAATATATCTTCACTGTTCATACATCATCTAATCCTACTCTTAAATCTACATAATCATACGCTTGCTTAATCATGACATACTTTTTATGATGATAACATATATCGTTTTGAGAATAACAATAACTCACCACAGCTTCCTTGATCTTTGACTTCAGTAACAGCACCTTCATCTCTCCAATCAACAGACTCCGGCAACGAATCGCCTGATCGGAAACGGTAACGATCACTCTTCACCGACGAAAGCTTCTTCTTATCGTCGATCGCTTTTACGCCGGTGTACGTCGTACGGTACTCTTCATTCGTCAGATCGGCGAACTTGTTGAGCCCAAGCTTGTACATACGGTCGCCGGAGTTGTGATCATCGATGTATCGGAGGTTGTCTTTGAAGATCTGAAACCTCTTATCCTTCTCTCCGAGAGCGTTGTAGGTTTTAGCGTGTTCAACAAGCCATGACTCGAAGAGAGCGTTGACTTCGTCGTCCGTACGCCTGTTGACGGAGGATGCTCCGGCGGTGGTCATGTGGGCGGCGTCGTAGTTGATGATGGACATATCGGCGGCGTGTGCGACGGCGATGAGAGTGAAGAAGAAGAGTGAGAGTGTAGCCATGGGAATGAGGTTCATGATGTTGCAGGTGGATGAGATGAGGTCTGTGAGGTGATCAGTGGTGTTGATTTATAAAGTTAAGAAAAGTGGATTGGATATTTGGGATTTTTGAATAATTAAATGTGTGATATTTGTATTGACATTTGGATGTATAGTGAGTTTATACGTATTTGATTTGGGTAAAACGTTATCTGATAAGATACGGAATCAATGGACTTGAGAACTTTTGAATCTTTTTTACCACATGCCGATTCTGTATTTCTTATTATTTTTTTAAAAGTTATACAAACTTGAGTTATTTGAAATATTTTGGTATTTCATTATTTTAATATCATTAACGTGGCTATTTATTTTTTAATATAATTTATATATTAGAATTTTCGATTCACACATCTTCTGATCCATTACTTTTTTGACATAACAAAATTCGATAAGGACTTGATATTTAGTGATTCAATTTGAGAAAAATATGTATAAGTGATTAAATTAAAACATTTTAAAAATTTGATTACTATTATGTGATATTTCTTTTTTTTATTTTTCTTGAAACTACTTGATAGTTAAAAGTTGGATTTTTGAGGCTAAACATAAAACGTTTATTATTCTTGGTACAAATAAATAATCTCCATTTTTTATAAATCATTCAAGAATAATTTATAAAAATTGAATCTTTTATTTACAATATTCGTATATGGATTTTTAATTCAAATTTTATTTCAAGAGTAAATGATAAATGAAACGAATATGAAATAGATTTTTATTATATTATGCTATCTATGTTAGTTATCAAACAAAATGAACAGTAGCACATACTTGTTCTAATGTGTTGTGTACAACAACGTACTATCTTGATGCATTAGATGTCCTTTTAGGTTGTTTTCATTTCTACTATGCAGAACCAGATCCCATTGCTCCGTCTCCCTCAGTGGCACAACCGCCATGGTCACCGGCGGTTGCTCACGCCAACCTCCTAGCTTGTTGTTATTCGCCACCTGATGCACCACCGCTTCTTTTATCCTTGCCTTAAATGGGTCTCTCTATTGTTTTCTTCTTTAGAGAGATCTCTCTCTAATAAAGTCGCAGGTGAGGTTGCGGTTGCTAATATGATAGACAAGATATCGAAGGCATACATGAAGATGTGTTCACTTTAAAATGAGAACATAACGCATCATTAAGAATAAAACATCCATTGTGGATTACATTGTTCTAGCATGAAATTTTGTTTGGTAATGAAATTTCAATAATGTTTCTACACAAGATTTTATGAAAAAACGAATAAAGATCAAATTTTAAATATTAATTTTATGAAAATGAAGTTATAACTAAAAGCTTTAAATGTATATATGTAACTATCTCAAGATAGATCAATTTTCTATAAATAAAATCTTATTCCAACTAAGCCTCAGTGATCGGATTTATTAAATTTTTTAGGCATGTTGAGTTGGAAGAGATCTAGTCGACTGTGTATATATGGATGAAGATGGCAAATACTCCTTTATTGGAACAATCAACATGACATGGTGCTATTTCCTCGAACTTTTTGCTATATTTATAACTTGTTGCATCTTAAAAAGAAGAAATTCTTAAGTTCAAGTTACATTTTAGAAAAAAAAAATACTCACGGTTTAGCCTATGAGTTTTTTCAGGTGTGGATTTTCTTTATAAGAAGTTAGGGTTGTGGTTCCAATTAAAAAAATTGATAGATGAACTAATATGATTAATACAGCACATATTCTTTGAATTAGTACTGTACATTTGCCGTTAAAATTTGTTTCCTTGTAAGCTTGTTGTTTTAATTAATAGTTTGCTGTCGTTCAACAAAAAAAAAAAGGTTACACACTCCTATATTGCTAAATGGTTATAATTAAAATACATGATTTTCTAGGAAAAAAACGATAAAATTAAAATTTGATAAGTATAAAATTATAAAGTTTCTTTAGATTTACATGTTATTTGTAAAATTTAAGTTGAGTATATATAACATTTAATTTTTATATTTTTTTATGATTTATGAATTCTTCCATAAAAATTTATTAGCCGCGAGAACACTTGGTTGTGAATGCATGCAGCAAAACAAGCATTCTAGAATAAGAAAAGATATTTTGAAGAAATAATGATTAAAATAAATGCGACCATGAAGAGAGCAGCGTGTATCACGTACTATCTCTATCGTCTTTAGGTCCCCAATCCCCACTAACCCAAACATTTTCGGATGTTTTTTTCTAAACACTTAATATGCATATATCAGTGCAATGTAATTATGTTTATATAAATTTAACAAGATTAATCAATATTAATTTCCACGATGTTGGCGACAGAACAGTGTAAAACAAATGCTATGTGTTAATGATGAATTCTAAAGTTATCGTCATTTATCATTTATATCATTTAAAATCTATATGTTTTAGATATTTAACTGTTTTATAAAAAAAAGATATTTTTCGTTACTTTACGCTCGCACACGTTTATTGATTTGTTTACACACAAAAATTGAAAGATAAGGCAAGAAAGTCAACATTGCGTATTGGCATAAACATGTATCAATAACGTTGACTAAAGACAGAATACTGCAAATCTTGCTTCATATTTTGATTTTGAGTAAATTACAATGATATATGGTTCCTATCTTTTTGAGTAAAAGTTTAGATAACATTTCTAAAATAACCATTTAGGGTATGTCTTATGAATTACTAAATAATAAACTAATAAGAGGTCTGTATCATTAAATGTTGAATCATTAAAAAGTCTGAACCATTAATAGCTAGTATATTGTTACATATTCAAAGACAAATGTCAAATCAGTTTATATAAGAGGTTTTAACCATTCAACAATAGTATAATGCTTAACCATTCAAGGGCAAATATCTTAATCATTTAGACATTTATTTGCGAAACAAACAATCTAAACCAGTAAGTATTGAATCATTCAAACATATGAATCATTAAAAGGCTAAACACAAACAACCCCTTAGTTTGTTTTCATCTATGGTGCTTAGGTTTTCAATGTGATCCGTCATAGTCTACATCCATCTAGTGGTTTTTATGACATAGTCTTCGGGTTAGATGCAGTTTTTAATGTAAAATATGTGCAATTTGCAAATTATATCTATAGACATCTGTAAAAAATATAGAGGGACAAAATGATTAAAGTCTGCAAGAAAAATATTGTTTGTTTTTCAAACATTTTCAAACAGCTAAAATAAACAGGTTGTGGTGTACGGACGGTGGTGGATGGTGGTGGACGGTAGTGGTAAACGGTGGGTGGTGGTGGACGGTGGATGGTGGTGTAGGTGGATGATGACAAATGGTGGTGGTGGTGCTAACAATAAACTGTAGACCTTAGAATATCTTAGAATTGGTTGTATCAAATCTACACCAAAAAATGTTTGCCTAGATTTTTTTAATTAAACATCTTCAAAAAAACAAATAGTAAAGTTTGCGCGTTATCTGCGTTACGAAGACAGAAAAGACAGCTCAGATATTAAAAAAACACCACTTTAGACTTAACTAAAGGTCCATCGTTATGTTCATGTTATGGATTTTACTAATGTGGTGTTTGTATTTTTTTTAAATGTCTATGCAAACTCTTCTGTCTGCGCCTCACACACCATGCAGCATGTGCGTACATTACCATTTGCTAACTGTTTGTATATTAAAAGAATTCAAAAAAAAAGTTTACGTGAGCTCTTCTTGGCATAGATTTGACTCGACCACTTCTAATATCATCTAAGGTCAACGGTTTATTTTAGAACCATCACCACCATCCATCATCGTCACCTCCACCACCACCTACCACAAATTGTCCATCTCGTCCACCGTCCACCACCACCCACTATAGGTGGGAATAAATTATTTATTGTAAAACTCATTTTGCCCTTTACTTACAACGAGTATTTTAACCATGCGCGATGCGGCGGATTTGCACAATAGTTAACGTGGTAAATGGTACGTTTGCAAACTTCATAATCAACATTGAACTTCGTAACACGCGTTGCCTCTGTGACACTAACGTTTTTATGACTCATGCATTACGGCTTAAATGAGACCTGACATTAATACGACAATCTCGTTAAAATGTTTATAACAAAAAGAGTTATTTTTTTTTAAAAAAAGGTAATTTATAAAAAAAAAGAATAAAACTTAACAAACCAAGAAATGACAAAATACGAAAACAAAGAAACTCAATTTAAGTGTTGAGCCAAAGAGTAGAATCCTTGTGAGTGATGTAGGAGTTTAATGGTTTACCACCAAGGAAGATGCCAACCTTTATTTTAGCACCACCGTCATTTTCCACCATCGTACACCTCCACAACAACCCACCACCAACCGTCCATCACCACCCACCATCCACCACCACCACCGTTGTTGCTGCCATCCACCACCAAAGTCCGTACACCACCATCAGTTTATTTTAACAGCGTACAAAAGTTAAAAACCAAAAAATATTCTTACTGTAGACTGATAAGATTTGATTCAACTCGTCTTCTACGGATGTTTATAAAAATTATCTACATACTATAGGCATTTTGCATCTAGAAAAGACAAATTGCAGTTAATATAAACATCAAACAATACAGGTGGGAACAAAATATTTATTGTAATACCTATTTTAACCTTTAATTACAACAGGTATTTTAACCCCATGCGATGCGGTAGTTCTAGACAATAATTAACGTCGTAGAGGGTACGTTTGTGAACTTCGTATGTAACACTAATGTTGTTACGAATCACGCATTACGACTTAATGGGACACGACATTAATATGACAAACTCATTAAAAAGTTTATAACAAAGAGAGTTAAATATTAAAAAAAAGGAATTTATAAAAAAAGGAAAAAATAATAAAATTTAACAAACCAAGAAATGACAAAACAAAAAAACAAAGAAACTCAATTAAGGTGTTAAACCTAAGAGTAGAACTCACCGTAGAAGTTTAACAGTTTACCATCAGAGAAGATGCCAACCTTTATGATAATTCCAACTACAGCATATTTAACACCAACCAAATTATGTGAAAATTAAAAAAAATTATAAAAAATACCGCCGACATTGAGTTAGCATATAATAAGATCGTATTGTCCGGTTACAATTATTGATGCCGAGATATTTCATAGAATAAAGTAGCGCCTTTTAAATAAACAATCTATACATTAAAGACCAAAAGATATTTGTCATGTATTGGTTTAAAATACATTTTATTATACGTCAAATCATCAATATAAATATATTAATTTCTTAGCCCTGCCGTAGGCTTTAAAATATATTTATTTATAACTTATTTTACATGTGTTATACAAGTAGCGAAATGCTAATATGAGTTTTTACATACGAAACTTATGGGATATTTGTGTAGTTATTAAATATTTTTGCTTGATAATTCAATCATTCACGCATGATAATTTCACCATATTGTATGATAATTATACCATTGAGTGATAATTATCAATAAGTGTAAGGGGCTCTTTGGTTGGGTCTGACTCCGGTTAGACATGCACGTCTGACTCGGTTAGATATGGAGTTTTTGTTGGTTACCTCTTACCGAAAAAGAGGTCTGACTGAACCACTTATTCGGTCAGACCTAAATCAAGATCTGACCCGAGTCAGACGTGAAGGCGGGTCCGGTGAAGCGGCGAGGATCTAGTCTGCGATGGCGAGGGCGACGACATAGGATCTGGTCAGCGGTGTTGCAGGCGGTGAAGCCGAAGAGGAAGGGGAGACCGAAGACGGCGATCAGAATTTGGTCCAAACAGATATCCAACTAAACAGACTTATTGGTTCAGACATCTTATTGGGTCATACCTCTTACTGGTTCAGACATTTTATTGGTTCAACACTTACCCATTCAAAAATTACAAAACAACCCCTAAATCTTACATGTGTGATAACTTTACCATCTCTACGAGAAAAAAACACTTTTTATTCTAAACTTTTAATATATTAAGTAACTTAAATAAAATGTTCATATGAAAGCATCATGATGGTAAATGATGTATGCATTTCACTCACTAGTGATAGTTTAAGAGCTAGAATTCTCCGACCTATAAGGGTTAGGAGGTCTTTTCCTCGCCCAGAGCACAAATCACATGGGCGTATATTTGGTGATGTCATGGGTAGTTAATAGTAGTTGACTAAAATTTTATGTAGACATTCCTACTCTGCTCCGAAATCTACCTATCTTGTTTACTCCAATATTCGAATACTAAGACCTTAAAAAGAAGAAACGTCAATTAAGCACCTGGATATCATTAAGCCAGTTACTCGTCGGTAATAGTAGTTGATGTGTGATTTGATATATATTAATAATGATTTTTACACAATTAAGCTTTACAATTTAAGAAATGATTTTCACCTTATGACTAACTACACACACAATAAACAAGTGTATATATTGGATGGTAGTATAGCTTTTGTTAAGAACCAAATATCGATCAGTAGACATGAAAACTCTTGATATTAAGTCTTAATCGTCATTTAGCCGATAAAAGATGATTTGTGAATAATATGATTAACTAGTTTAGCTAATAATTAAACTAAAGAAAAGAGTAGACGATGATGAAAATAATCAATCAGAGGAAGATATCCTTAGATATCGAATCCGCTTAGCAAAACAATGACAACATACGTTAACCTATTGTGAGATCATCTTGTACGCATGAAACATGGATGTAAACTAGACTCATGCCAAGGTTACCTAATTATACAATTCGTTGGAAATCTAAAACAATAGACACATAATACTCACCTAAAGTTATGTCATAATACCTAATGAATTATTAAGCCAAAGTTAAAGATGATTAGGAATCACGCCCAAGATACCAAACCCACAAATCTTTGAAAAGTTAACATGGTAAACACATGGTAACCACCTCAATTCATATAATGTAACAATAGCTATGTAAATCCTTTAACTTATGAATGTCCTAACACCAATACACAAATCATAAATATGCGCATTATATATGGTTACATATACATGATGTTAGGAGATATTCATAACAAACACAATGGTTTTCATAAACATATATATAAGGATGCACACTTGTTCAACTTGACTAAATAATCAACCCTCATTTATCATTCTTAGTCAAATGCTATAAACCACACACTAATTTATGCATTTCATGAATAGATGTTTTAAAACACAAGGTTTCTTCAACAAATGTGACTATAACACCCACAAGATTTATCATATTATCAAGTTCAATTATCGTACACAATCATTTAAGAACATTCATAGTCTTGTAATAAACATTAACCTAATCATCACTAAAAGTTACATGTAAAATGTCAAAGTATGACAAGCTTCATCTAACCTAAGTGATAAAAAGTGTTGAGCACAGGAGGCTTACAAAAACCACAACTAAACTTATAACAATCGAAGAAAACATAATAGATCTAGAGATTTTCAAATAAAAAATGAATAGTTCTTGGTTGTGTGAAGTCAAATATTCCTTTGAAATGCTTGTTATGTCCATGATAGAATCAGTCAAGATCATAATGCGTAGAAAAAAGGACCTGATGTATGTTATGATCATGACAGAATTAGTCATGATCATAATAGGCTCTAAACTTTCAAAATCTTCGTGCATTTATTATCTTTTTCTTTTGAAATTATAAAACAACCATCCAAAACTATAAAATCCAAATTAATCACAATTAAATATAGTTAAAAAATGATTTTTTGTAACAAAAAACACTTAAGATAAAGAAAGATATGTATATTTAGCATGTATATTTATTCACATATCACTAGTCGATTACATGGCGGCCAAAAAAGATGTAAATTTATATTATATGAAACTTTTAGTCAGTTAGATGAATTTATTGCTCACATTACATCATTATACATTAATTTATGAGATAAAGAAGGACATGTAAAGTAAATACTGTTGGTACACATGTCCCTAGTTCCAGTTCTAATGTTCTTAAATGTATTAAACATTACATATGTGTAACACAATGAAAGTCTAATACATTTAAGAACATTAGAATTGGAACTAGGGACATGTGTACCAACAAACTCCCCCTTGGACCTAGTTCTATCTAAGCTTTGACCTCCTTTGAAAACTCTTTATACCTCTTGAATCTTTCCTCTTTTGAAACTCCAGCATGAATATCAAATGTGAAGCATAAACGTATGACATGTTGAAACTGAAGTGCTTGCACGATATCCTGCGTATCAAAAAATAGTGGCCACTTGTATAATGTGTAGACATCATTTGCAGCCAAGTTGATAAGCCACATGGGATCAAAGATTCTGATCGTCTCAATCGTTCCCTTCCGATCTAAAACTATGACTGCTTCGCCTGTGCGCCAATCATAGTACCACCACTTGAAATGTGGTGTAAGTCTTGTGGCATCTCCCTCAGAGGTATCCTTGACATTGTGCACGGATGGTGCCATTTCAAGACTACTTTCGGTCTTCCAGAGATAGGGTCAACTCCTGTCTTATGAATAAACCTTCTTGGCTGTTGAGGCTTGAAGTTGACCCACCTCGTGTGGTATTCCTTTTTTAATGCCTTCTCAAACCATCCCGATTTCTTTCCGAGAACAACATAAAGCAGGTTTAAGTTGGCTAGATGGTTAAGCTCAAATCCAGGGAAAGTCTTCAGATCATGTGGGAATCTGAAGTACTCTATTCCCTTCTCCCTCTTCACGGCGTAGACATTTAGGTCTTCAAAATACGCCCAGCTAATAATCTTGCCAGACACCTTCTGATGTTTCTTCATTTTGTACAACTTGGTGTAGGCATTTGGCTTGATAGTCTGACGCTGCTTTTTCATCTCCTCCAGGCAGGCTACCCACTCAGCCTTTTTCTATGTGACGTCAGCATCATCAGCCTGGGAAGCTTGTCCTGTAGCTTCTTTTTCTGCTACCTTCGCTTCCACTTTATCAAATACACTGCTATCAAACAGATCTCCCAGATCAGGTACTGCATCGCCATCGGCGTTAGTGTACTGGGGATATTCTTGAGCAGTGATATCTTCATCTCAATCTCATCCACGTCTTGCAGTTCTTCATCACTGATGACATCGACCTCTGGAGCATCTTTCACGAGCTCATCAGGGTTGAGTCTAAACATTTCGGCCGGTTGTTCGTCTGTGAAGTCATGGATAATTTCCCCTTCTTCAAGGGTGTAGCTGACAGATCGTTGAACAATCCATTGCAGATCAAGAATCATAGTTAATTGAGTCTTGACCTGCTGTAGGGGAGCAACGTCATATTCATCCCGTTGAAAATTTGGATCTGCTTGATTTAAGATATGCAACACATCAATCATTAGTTAATAATCAAAACAATAAGCATTAAATATATATACATAAACATTCATTACATAACATTTGTCCAAATATTCAATTACACAATTTTCAGGTACATAAATATCTAAACATTACTTTTCTCCTAAATCATGTGTTCTTCTGCTATTGGGGCTGATGTAGAGGCACCTTTGTCTTGGGCATTCTTGGTCCTTCTTTCACTTTCTAATGTGCCACCCATAGCAGATGTACCTCCTTCTCC